>CABEEJ010005569.1:0-48640 GCA_901482245.1 Timema douglasi | reverse complement strand
GGGGGTGGGAGGGTGGCAGTGTCACACCTATAAATTTACTTTGAGTTGCATACAATTAAGGCAATAGCTTGAATGGTATTTCAGATAAAGGGGATGCAGACCACCCCTTAACCTTCAAAATTTAAGAAAATATGTAGAATATTAAAAACTTTTTGTTCTTATTTTTACTTTCATATTAACTAGTTAAAAAATAATATAAATACTGTAAGTGAATTATTTTCTAGTTTATAGCATGTAGCTAGCTATATTAAAAATCACTCAAATGCTATAGTTTGTACACTAGTCTATAAAAAGATTAATGACATGTTAGAAAAATCAATTATTTAAAGCTCTAGAATTATTTTGATAACATTTGCGTTTTTTTTTCTAGTTCTAAAATGTACTCAGGATTTTTTATATTTCACAGAAATTAAAATGTGTCAGAATTGTTTATCCTTTTCGTAGATATTAATTAATATTGTAGGAATAAATTTTAATTCACTATCGGCTCCATTCTCTGGTCAAGGTGCTGTAATTCAATGCTGGTAGATTTGTCAGTTTGAATCCCATTCAGGTAATAGTTACTAAACTTTGTCTTCGTTTCATGCAAAATTGTGTCAGCTACGAATGATTTTGAACTCTTAATAAATGTGATCCCAAATGTAACCACCCTTAGTCTTTGTTGAGAGCCTATAAACAACAGTGCACCTAATCATCAGAATCGGGACTAATATAGAGTTTATCGTAGCTTCATTTTGCTTTTTTAAACAGTAAGACAGTATTAATTCTAAATTAATCTGGCTACAGTCTTCCATACAATATATCTAATTTAATATTGTTGTACTTTTTCAATAATAGTAAATTTTAGGGCCACTTTTTAATGTGTATAGTGGCCTAATGTTTTAATATCAAGCTGTAAGTCTTATATTTAAATGTAACCTAGGTATTAAACTCACCTTCTGCTCTCCTATGTATTTTAGTGCTACTTTATATTATTTACGTGTTTATTTAAATCTTCGGAGATTTTAGGGAGCGGGGAGGGGCAGTGAGCGGCCCGTTTGTCCCCCCTTAGGTACGCCACTGAAAATAACTTATCACAGGACGAACCGTTTTAACAAGTTCTCTTTTACCCTGAAAACAATCAATGAATGTTTAATAATATTAATAAGATCAACACGGTACAATTATAAACTTTACTTACTCTCGTGTCGGACTAGCCTACCTATGACTCGGTTCGAAACCATGTTCGGTCAACTAAGGGTGTTTTTTCTAGAAAGCTTCTCACTTTCGTTCTACGCAAATGCTGGTATATTACCTCTAAAATGCTTCCTTCCTCATCCCTACTGCATTAGAGTAATTATCATGTATATGTAAAACCTAAACAGGTAGTAAGACGCGATGATTAAAAAAAAAGCTTTAATAAGTTTAATTTTGATGTAATCATGTCAATTTTGACAACTGTCAGATAAATATATTTAGCGTTTGTCAGTGTTGCTACTTTATATTAATTTTTTGTTAAACACTTTAAAAGGTTATTTCTACGTTGATTCCTTTAAACTTTTTTTTTTTAAAGGTTAGGCGGTCTTATCCCTTATATAAAGAGTAAACCGCAAAGAAGATGAACAAAATGACCTGTCTATTTGTATTAAATTAACCCTTTCCTTTTACCCCTATATATGCCCCTAAAATAATATTTGTGAGACCCTGGAGAAAATTGTAACTTTTCTAGACTTATGCCACCCTTACATCAACCGTCCCTTGATTTCGTCTTTAATCTAATTTCAGAGAAAGACCCCTCTATCTGATAACTAGAAAAGTTGCTTGATATACATTCACGCATTCATGCGTCAATTTTTGTAATTTTCATCTGACAATTTTTATGGATATTATTAATTTTTACAAAATAACAATAATAGTGTAAACCTATTGCAAATAAAGCAACATTTAGTAAGTTTACACCCAGCCGAGTTTCGATCCGTGATCCCCTATATCAATGCCAATCAAGACTAGTACAGTCTTAAATTTAGTCTGCGTGCCCATGAATGCCGTTATTTAAATTTGATTATTATTTGATGTAATTAACGTGCACTTTCTGAAACGACTGATTACATCAGCAAACTATAATTTCTCTGAGTGAGAGCGGAACAGCCTTACCAATTTTTCCGGGAACGCTATTTTAAACATACTTTCCAAAGTTCTTTTACACGTCACAATCGACTTGGGACCGACGGATTTATTTTACCTGCAAGGGAGGTTGTGCTACAGATTTTTATCGCTCAAGAAAAAATTTGTAGACTTCAGCTGGGTTTGAACCCATGAACATCGAGTCCTGAGGCGATCACTTTACACTGAGGTCGATAGGGTATTTGAATATCAAACATGAAGACTGTTATTTGTTAGATGAACTGGCAGTCTGAAATAATCTCCCATCTAAATGTAGTTGATCTCTCATCCATAGAGTGTTGTTGCGAGTGTTGGGTGGTCATCTGTTTGTGTAATAAAAAACACCCATCAGTTGTAATATCTCCGGTAAATGGCATCGTATTCCCTTTTGACCCTATCATCATACACTTCATTAGATGAGTACCATGTGATCATTGTGTACTGTAGCCGGTTATAACATCATAAAGTGTTAAAAACAAATTGGTCTTGTATCGGCCGAGTAGGTTACTCCATTTTACAAATATCACGTCCGATAAATAAATGCATATATATTTATTTTAGCACCGCGGGCTACTAACCGTTTGAGCTATAAGCTTATTTACTGATTACGCTAAAGGTTCTAGTGTTTAGGAAGGTTAGATTTAAACGAAGTGTATCCGCCTTTGCGTGGAGGTAAAGTAGGAAACCATTTTGAAAAAACCACACTCAATTCACCCAACCAAGATTCGAAACTCAATCTCCCCGTCATCGGCAGTTTAGTCTACTGTGAGAGTAACGCGTTAGACCACGCGGCCACCGAAGTGGGTTTTACTATATATATATATATATATATATATATATATATATATATTTGTTTTGACGAGGAGTCTTATTTTGTTTGGTACTGTATTAGGACAGGTATTTTATGAAATATTACGGGTAAACCTCACACAAATTGCATCAGAAAATCTTACTGTTTATTAAACATAAACTTGTCCTCTATAACATAAAAAGCTCTAAGTAATACTTGTGGTGAAAATATTATAGAAATTGTTTAACCCAATATATAGCAACACTGTAATGAGAGACACATTTTCATAGAAAGTTGTTGTAATTACCAGTAAAATCAGAAAGACCTATTGAAGATTTAAATAATTTAAAATGGCCTTTTATAAGTATATGGATTTTTTTCTAATGACTTTTAATAGTACTTATTTGTATAACACATATATAATGCATAACAAGAACTCATATGGTTCTTTATATTTTAAAGTAATAACAAAACTTAGCATTAAAAAAACATTTATTCTACTCGTGTGTCATTTCAAATTATTTGTCGTAATTTCATCACAATGGTATTCTTTTGCTTGAATACTTTAAATAATTCAAATAGTACCTACCATGGTATTGGATCGGTATCGAGCAAAAACGATCGACTATACAAATTCAAAGGATTCACTTTTGGTATAGCCCGCCTCGGTGGCCGCATGGTCTGAGGCTCTACCCTCGCAATAAGCTGGACTGCTGAAGATGGTTAGATTGGGGTTCGACTCCGGTAGGGTGTACGAAGGGTGGTTTTTCCTAAATGAGTTTCAACTCTCCCTCCCTCCACGCAAATGTGGGCTCACTTCCTCTAAATTCAACTTAACTAATCCCTAACACATTATAATAACTATTACATAGGCGTAGAACCAGAACTCGAATGTTGGTAAAATGCGGTGCTAGAAACAGTTGTATACGAAATCACTAAAACCATTTTATGGTAAAAGTTTCTCGATATGGATCGTAACTTTACTCTCGAAACAAGTATATTTTTCTTATTCTGCAAATAATGAGTAGCGAACCGAATCTTTTCTATATCAAATCCCTTTATTCGTAAAGGATATAGTATATAATACTTTTCACATCTTGTGAATGTGTGGAATGCCAGGCCTCCACCGTGGTTCGGATTCCACGTTAAACTGTAGGTCCTCCATTTCGTCTCACAATCACCCTAACATTACACATTAACGTAAGTGCGTATAACCCGAACGGGTAGTAAGACGTGATTCTAGTAATAATAATAATAATAATAATAATATAATTTAATGAGTACCTACTTTGTTTATTAAAAAAATACTTTTTTTACTTTGAACACTTCTTTATATTCTTCTGAAATAATCGCATTAAATCACGCTAATAGTGTAGGGATGAACAAGGTAAAGTTAATAGGAAATGTATCTGCATTTGCGGGGTGGGATTTTTATACACACTGGTGTGCTATAGATTAGGAAGTTAAATTTAAAGGTATAGGGCCAGTTTCATTGTCAAATTTAGTACGCCTCAAGTGCGGCGCTACACTAAGTACATGACGACACCTACCTAAACCAGAATGGAATGGGCCAGTTTCTGGCCCATTCCATTCGAGTTCAGGTAGGTGTCGTCATGTACTTAGTGTAGCGCCGCACTTGAGGCGTACTAAATTTGACTATGAAACGGGCCCGTAGTACCAGAATCCCGTTGAGTCAAAGAAGATTATTTTTTAACATCTTCAGTACAACCGGTTAGCGATTCCAAATTAGGACGTCTTCGTTACCAGAAAATGAGTCTGTACGAGCTTGATGTTTAGTCCGCGTGTCCACCCGTGCAGGCGAGGTAAGGTTGAACGTTTCAATGTCTGGTCAGCAGTTAGTATCTTGACTTATACTTGTGTTGATACTGCAGCTGGTACTCTTAAGTCAGCGATGAACAGATGGATTCTCAGTACTCTTTGATTCTCTTTGGGATGCTTACGTAGATATGGAAGCATTTAGTCCAATCTTAATAGGAAGGTACTTTTAGAAAATACAAACATATTTCCACAAATGATATTTCTCAGTACTCTTTGATTCTCTTTGCGATGCTTACGTTATGCTTACGTAGATATGGAAGCATTTAGTCCAATCTTCATAGGAAGGTACTTTTAGAAAATACAAACATATTTCCACAAATGATATCATTTCATTATACTATTAGTGTTATTTTATAGGTAATAATCTCAATCAGAAGTGACAGCTGCAGATTAAAATTAAGTATCTAACTTTTGAATACATGAAAGTAGATCAATTAACATTATTAACTCTCAAAAGGACCTTTTGTATGAAAATTCGAAAACTTATCAGCTCAGTTTATCGTTAACGACAACTACGATCGAACAGTCGTTAGCAATAACTGAAAATGTGTTACATTTTGTGATGGTCCGTGTGTTTGGTATTCTTTGTTTGTTTAGCCTCCATTAAATTCCACAGACATCTACGACACTCGTAAAAAAAGACGGGTAGTTCCATGAACATTAGACCTCTCACACTCACAATTTAAAAAAAAATTCTAGGTAGGCCTTTACAGTACGCTAATAATAATTCAGATTTTTCCTTGGCTTTCAAGTTAAAATATTTACTTTAGTTCTCCTTGGATTAGAAGTTAAAAATTTTCCAGGTGATCCAGTTAGACATAACTTTTTTTTTTTTCAGTAATTGTGGAACAGACAGACAAACGATTGAATTCATACAGGACCTTTCCTCCACTCATTAGATTAAAGTGTTCCGAGGTTTTTTTAAAAAGGATTTAAAAATGTGCAACTATATTTCAACTAAACTATGGAAGCTATTAAAGAGAGCGTCTGTTTGCAAAATGAATCATAATGTTTAATTTTAGCTTTTGAAAAAGTTAATTGCAAATTACCATGTTTTATTTTGCTCCAGGTCTCACAACCTTATTCGTACTTACAATAGCCCCATGGCTTCTTTGGTGCTGACAGCTCAATAGCTGACTTCTGACAGTCAACATTTAGGTATATACCTAAATTTTGACTGTCAAAAGTGACAGCTGCTAAACACATGTTTTTGTAGACAATATGGTTTGGCTTAGGGATACATAATTTGGTCTGGTAACTTTTCAAAGCTGTCAGCTGTAAGCTGTCAGTCAGCACCAAAGAAGTCATGGGGCTACTGTAATAACCCTAATGTGATAAGGACGATAAAGTAAAAATGTAGTGTACACATTTTCTAAATGAGCGTATCCAACTTCCTGTTGAGATATCAATGTTTCAACCGCGATAGTAAGACTGTCAACGCTTATTTGTTATAGATTATAATTAGTCATGACTACTTCTACTAAATAGCACTCAGCCCCAACTGGGTGTACAAGGTGGCTTCCCTAGCTTCACCTCAAGGTCAAAACTTATGCATGTATTTAGAATTCGCACTCCTCATCCTGTCTGGAACTACTAGATCCTATCCTAGACACTAGTTTTGTACTCAGCTATGCATCACAATGCAGAGCACGATACAGTCCAATTTTCATAGAAAGAACCTTTTAGAAAAACATAGGCGCTCTACATTTATTTGTTGTGGTCAACGTTGATACTATTTTACTAAGGTTTACAACATGTGTTATTTTAAATAAAACAATATTGATAATGTCTGTCAAAAGTGATGGCTACAACTCACATGGTACGACGTAATAATACGTTAAAGCAGATCTAGTAGATTTTCTATTTTTTATTAGCACCGCGTCTTACTACCCGTTCGGTTTATACGCACTTACGCTAATGTGTAATGGTAGGATGATTGTGAGATGAAATGGAGGCCCTACAGTTCAACGTGGGATCCGAACCACGGTGGAGGCCTGGCATTTTACACATTCACAAGATGTCTTGTCAGAGGTGAAGGAAGGGCTTGGTAATCAGATAAATCTGTGCCGGGACCAAGGATTGAACCCCGGCTGCCAGCACACAAGTCTTACACCTTACCCCTAGATACCCAGGTCACCTCCCTACCCTATTGCACAACCCTACCATTTAAGGCTAAATTAAAGAGTAATGGGGAAAGTGCAGCTCTTTGTTTCAACACATTATGTATTTCAAAAGTAATTGACAAGTGAGATCCAACCCATACCCTGATACACGTATCAGTCAAAGCTACCTCAATTATCTTGACAAGTTTTCTGGGTGTGCCAAACTTAACCAAAATATAATATATTAAAAAAAAAAATTGAATTGTAGATTTTTTTTATAATCAAAGTATTTACTAAGGAAGATGAAATTTGTTTTCTATTTTTACTAAAGTATTACGAAATTTGCATATGGTTTTGGTAGTATTTAAATAAAAAAAATTGGGATCGTCTTGATTACATTTATCTTTGATCCCTCTTCCCATAGAGGTATTTCTCGGACGAAAGCACAACCAATCAAACAGGATCATGAATACACTCCGGCTGCGGTTGATTTGGAAATTCGATTCACAACATTGATTTGCAAATAAAGAGTGCGTAACGGGCGTGAGTAGGGTAAGAGGATGCAGTTCGCGGTGTTTACAAACGGTTCTTCCTGACACCCGTCCTAGTTAGTTCATGAAATATGGATGAGCTTTTGGGAGAGGGATCCGGGAATTTCCAATCAAAAAGGATCTAGTCTTCCGTTCCATTTAATAGAGAATGCGAGAATGATGGATGCTCATTAAGCGTGTTTACACAATATTATTTATTTATCATATTTAAATGTTTTATGATTAGACTTAACGTAAGTTTTCTGCGTGGTTTTGAAGGAAATACAATACTTGAGGGAAATTAAGATGAACAAATTTGATAGTTTTACGTAGGGGGGAAATACGCAAATGATTTAACACATACACAAAAAAAAGGTACATTCCATAATTAATTGAAAAATGACAACTTAATACACGGGAATTGATCCTGGGAACTTTGGTTTTTGATATTCATGTGTAATGGCTGCCGGTTTTCGCTTAGTTGAATTTTTATTCCTTTATAAAAACTGACCCTGTGGACAACCCTCACGTTAAGATTGGGATACAAAATAAATTAATTAAAAAAATATATATTAGAATGTCAGGGTCACTTTTGAGATTTGGTATTTTGAGGCAATGGCATTTTTGGGGCCTCCTTTCGCAAAAAACAAAACAACAATGAACTTAATTTTTGTACTTTATTTCAGTTCAAACAAAATATATTACTAAACTACGTTCATTAAAAAAGGTAACATTTCATTTCTACTATTTAAACGTTAGGCTTTAAAAGGGTACTTCGAGAAGCTCACACCCCTCTAGGGGGGCATACATTAAGCCTAATCATAAACCATAGTGAGAAGGAAAGCCTAATATTTTAAGTTGTTGTTTTTTTTGGTCAGATTATCCATGATTCATCACAGTAAATAAATACATTTTGAGTTCATACTCGACACATTTTGTAACAGCATCGGTTGAGAAGTTTTATATACATATAGTTTTAGTTCAGAAATTCATTTTTACGATGGATATAAAGGTAGGCCTATATAAATATATTGAATGTACTATATCATGTGTAATCCATTTCAATGGTGGACAGGAGACACACACAACAGAAACATGTTCTCATAGACATGTGTCCCATTTGACCTTGTTTCCGAATTAGGGTCATGTTTGCTACTGCAGTAATGTGATGCTGCTTAACCCTATAGGAAGTACTCAAAATGGCCACCTTAGGCCTGAATGCATGTCTTCAGTCGTAACTTATAATTCAGCAGGTGTTTGGGATATCCAGGAACATGCCTAGTCAACAGGCCGAGAGATATCGAGTATGGTATTCAAACATTTTAGTGGAATCACGTGGATGTAGGCCTTACTAGGAAACAAGGTCAAATGTGTGTAACATACTCATGTTTATTTGAACTTTTTAAATTATTTTTTGTCTTTCTCATCCACCGATGAAGTGGGTGTCACATGTTACAATACACCCTGAATTTTCACATATATATTATTAGCACCGCGTCTTACTACCCGTTCGGGTTATACGCACTTACGCTAATGTGTAATGGTAGGGTGATTGTGAGATGAAATGAAGGACCTACAGTTTAACGTGGAATCCGAACCACGGTGGAGGCCTGGCATTCCTCACATTCACAAGATGTCTTGTCAGAGGTGAAGGAAGGGTTTGGTAATCAGTATATATATATATATATATATCTTCATCTTTATTATATAAATATAAATATACATATATATATATATATATATATAAAAATATATATAAATATATATATGAGTTAACTTGCAGGACAATTTTACGAAGATGATAATTATAGAAGGAGATGTGGAAAGGAGGAATTCAAGAGCGAAACTAAGACTGGAGTAAATAAAAAAAACAAGAGACCGATGTCGGTAGAAGAAGGTACAAAGATGTTTAAAAAAATCACAGGATAAACAGAAGTGCAAAGCTTCAGAAAATTAATTCAAGATTGATGACCTAATTAATAAATGAGTATATATAGATAATCCATGCCGTAAGGAGGAGTTGGAATGAATTTGAAACTGAAGCATTCTTCCTCATGATGAAATGCCATAACCGTAAATTAATCGTGGTTTTGTTTTGTTTCAGCCTGAACCGGAAACTCAGAGCCACTTGTTCCGGTGCAAAGTGTTTAAGAGACCACGTCCTTGTAACCTGTGCCACCAGCCCATCCATCAACAGGGGAGTTGCTGCAGGGGTGAGTACAATTCATCCACTTGACACACCAGTTTTTGGGGTTTCGTCCCCTTCCTACTCAAGAATACTTTTTATTTAGCATACAAGATATCGTTAAAATAATTTACTACTCAAAATCATAGGCTTGAGAAGAACTTATTATTATCACCGCGTCTTACTACCCGTTCGGGTTACGCACTTACGCTAATGTGTAATGGTAGGGTGATTGTGAGATGAAATGAAGGACCTACAGTTTAACATGGAATCCGAACCACGGTGGAGGCCTGGCATTCCCCACATTCACAAGATGTCTTGTCAGAGGTGAAGGAAGGGTTTGGTAATCAGATAAATCTGTGCCGGGACCGAGGATTGAACCCCGGCCGCCAGCACAGAAGTCCGACACCTTACCCCTAGACCACCAGGTCACCGTTGAGAAGAACTAATATCACGCCCGACTTTGACTCTCAAAGTACGGTTTCAATTCCGACCGGCTGCTATAAGGGCAGATTTTTTTTTTCCGTTCTGGTTTTTCCATAGTATCTTTCTTTCTCAGTCATCTTATACACTTCTTTAAAGATTTTATTTTAATCCTGTATTATTTAATGTAAATTTCAGAAAACCCTAAAAAGGCAGTAAACCACACACGACCCCAAAATACTTATTTTGACTTAAGCGCTGTCTGAAGCTTTCTACGAATCAAACCTACTGTACCAATATCAGAGACACGCTTCTGACTGATTAAGTGTGTCTAATAATAATTCATATGTAGCTCTGGTAATGTAATAATAATAATAATAATAATAATAATATTTAGCACCGCGTTTTACTACCCGTTCGGGTTATACGCTTTAAGTACTAATTACTCTAATGGATTAGGAATTGGGAAGGTTGAATTAGAGGAAGTGAACCCGCATTCGCGTGGAGGGAGAGTGGAAAACCATTTAGGAAAACTGGTAATGTAAGATTATCACTAAACTTATCTACCTTCAAGGCCCCAACACTCTCTGTAAGTTCATGAGTTTTTCCCGCTCATGCAAGGGATATTTTTGTTTAACATTTTGATACTTAAGTCGGGCTACCATGAAAACAAACTCTTAGCTTAGCAAAAAAAAAAAAAATCAAACTTAAAAGTCGCCAACCTTGACACATGTTCAATATATTCATATTGAAGCTTTCGAAACTAGCACTGTGTGCCAAGAGAAATAAATAAAAAGGCCATGGCTTGTCGCATGAATAAATTGAAGTGGCTCTATTAACTTTCTGAAATATCGTCTAAGGTTCTCATTAATGGCATGGAGGGAGAGTGGAAAACCATTCAGGAAAAACCACCCTCAGCACATTCAATTGGGATCTAACCCCTGATCTCGCAGGCATTGGCAGTCCAGTATATAGCTAGAGTGACACCTTGGACCATGCGGCCACTGACGTGGGTAGGAGTTTGTTGCGTGCACGGCAGTTCCCGCCTCGTCTCCTCTTTATTGTGGAATTATCCTTAAATTACATCTTCTATATCGCGTATAACCCAAATGGGTAGTAAGACGTGGTGCTAGTAATAATACATCTTCTATACTTTGGTGCATTAGGTTAACCAAATTGTGAATGGTCATTACTGGCACTATAGAGTTTAAATTTTGATTGTACTGTCTGTCTTAGAAAAACATTGTAAGGTAAGTGATTAGAATCCTCAGTAAATGTTTCAACATTCACTTTGAAAGAGACCAGAGCTACCTTGAACTTGAATTGTATATTCCTGAATTTATAAAAACAATATTAAAACAAAATGGGTGTACGAATAGATTATATTTTTTATGTAAAAAATATAATATTAATACAAATATGATTTGTAGCTTTATAAAAATAATGCAAATATGCTATTCATATTTCCAAAAGAAAATGATTAAAAAATAATGTGTCTTTGTAAAAAAATATATGATTCAAATATAGTCTGCATTTTTATAAAATATGAATATTGAGTCACTTAATTTGGCAGTTCCGTTGTAAAAAAATTATAGGGGGCTTGCTAAATATTTGTCTTTCTGGAAAAAAAAAAGTTAATACAAATGCAGGGCTCGGGGTTGAATAACGTGCTATGCCAAAACTTTAAAAGCTATAGCTAATATTTGTGTTCCTATATCTCGTTGGGGATTTTTTCCACCCATATAGAGGAACAAGATGATTTGAAATGGTTTCTTAAAGTTCAAAGTTTGTATTAAATTAGGGTGAAAGAAAATTATCCAATCTTCCGAGCTATTGATTTTTCAAAACCTTAAATATTAATTTTTCCAAGTTACTATTTTGTGGCATCGCATATTATTTTCCCAAGGCCTTTGACTATAACCTTTCTTTCTATAAGCCCCTCCCCTGTTTCCCCCCCAGCTGGAGTATCATAAACTCTTTGCCAACTAACTTAATTATTGCATCCCGCTTTGTCATCGTTCTATTTCTATAAGTGGTGGACGAGTTAATTTGGGCCACGACCGCTTGTTTGTCGCGACTTCCCCTACATGACTCATTGGTCTAGTGGTATCCCTCGTGTTCATCTTTTCTTACCCCTCATTTATCTTTGGACAGTTATTGTCTCTTTGGGGGACTCTCTGTTAGTCCCTAACCCTCTTCAGCTACCACCCCCTCAGCACAGTTTGGAATAAAGGATCAAACCAGGGATATCCAAAATATCAAACTTTAGAGCGTGGCTTACTTTAGAAACCTTCAGTACTTTTAAATATAAGGTATACGAACCTCGTTAATCTTGGGGTGAAGTGCTCGCCCCAGGGGGCTTAAACCCAGCCGAGGTCGACTTCCTTTGGAGGAGAGTAAAGCCGTCTTTTCCATGTCGATTGTGGTATGTAAAAGAACTCTAGAAAGTATGTAAAAATAGCTTTCCGGTAAAATTGGTTGGCCCTTTCACTCTCGCTCATAGAAATTCAGTGTGGAAGACAATGGGGAACCACCGCACTTTCTGAATTCCCCTAGTGCATTGAGTTTTACCAGATGGTGCAAGCAGCACTAACCAGCCGAAAGGTTGAATGCATGCCCAGCCCCACATGGATAGAGATCATATCAAACCAACTTTCAGATTGTTCACTTAAGAAGAAGAAATTTAAAAGTAAAGATATGAAATAGAAAATTATCCACAGAGATCTTTTTATTTTGGAGGAAATTGCACAAAATAGTCTTTTTTTCCATAAATTTTCTCACTCTTGTTCAAATGAAACGAATGCACCCGAGACTTTCCAATTTTTTAAATGTACTCTTTATTATCATTTACCCTTAATTTGTACGCTAATACCAGAGACACGACCAAATGAGTGAACAATAAAGCGATCTCTTCCCAAACTCATTAATCGACTACAGCGCACGGTGGTTGAATGCAAAAGTGTCAATAAATTTAGGGCTCTTAAGTCTACTGTAGACCAGATCAGTTAATACTTGGTTATTATGGCCAACACATTTGTGAATATGTTTTCTTTGTGATTCAGTGATTAAAAAAAAGATTAATCGAGGCACTGAAATCACCGAAAGGTTTGAAACTATCAGACATTATGTGATAAAAAAATGTAATTCATCATACATATATCATATAAGATAAATGACTGACCATTTATCAAGATTGTTAGTCAGTTTGGTTTTTCAAATTATTATTTTAAATGTACTCTCTATATAAAAAGTAAATGATGCAAAAATCCTACTAACTTTCTCATATTGAGTATTACAGCTCGGAACAAATTTTTCAAAAATAGGTTTTCAGTGAAATAACCTTATGTAAGTTTTACCCATAGAACCAAACACTTATATTGTTAATCAAAATAAACAAACACTCTCTTCATATAATAAATTCTATGCCACATTGTTATAATATATTTAACAAATTTCAAATTTAAAAAAATAAGTTATTTGTAAACAACCTTCATATTATTTTATCATCTAAAATTGTCCTCCAATGCCAATTTTAAACACAATTTTTAGAGCTATTAAAAAAAATCAGGTGGTGTGGCCACAATTTTCGGTGGTGGGCAAGGTGATTTTTTGATCAACAAAGCTGGTAATGCCACCACATGTTTACTTCAGTCAACCAGAGCTCTTAAATCTAGGCGTGACTTTCTGTACAGCCGTAAGTCCATTTTGTTGTGCTGAAAAGTATGTGTGTGTGTTTTTGTTAATCGGTTTTTAAAAATGAATATCGTAGCTGAATAAATAGGGTTTTGACACAGAGAGATTCATATCCGGAATTGAACGGGCCTTCAAAAGTGGGTGAATCCCCAAAATCTTCATTGTATCTTCTTTCAGCGATTACGTAGCCGCCTGTACAGAAAAATATAAAGGGATGCTTTTTTTTAGCTCTATTTTGAAACTGCTTGCTGCTGGAGTGATTGGTGGCAAGAGAAAAAAGATTCGTGCTGCCAAGAGAAGCACTACACAAATATGTGTTGGTGCGGCCTTTGTGGCATCGTAAGAAGAGCCCTAATGCCGGGATCACGATCAACTTAACGTTAACTTAACGTAACTTAACATAAAGGACAGCCTCGTTTGTTTAAATGGAAGCGATCACGATGCACTTATCTTAACGTTGACTTGCAGTTAACTTATATTTATTATATTGATTGAAAACTGTAAACATTCACAGATCATCACTGTACAACTAGTACAAATCACAGATAATATTCTAGAATGAAGATGTTTGGCTTGAGTTGTTACGTTAAGTTACGTGAACCGTTATCACACATCTGTTTTCTTAAGTTAAGTTAACAACTTTAAGTGGACGTTACGTTAAGTTAAAGTTAAGTTGATCGTGATCCCGGCATAAGTGGGCGAAGTAGCGTTCCCAAGGACACGGTTATTGACTCCTAAGGTATCATCAATGTAGTAGTAAGGGTAGATAAAGGCCTGTTCATTTCAAACACTCGCCTCCAATCTCTTGTTTTGGATATTGGTAAACACTTCTCTAATTTGATTCACATGTTTTATTATTATAATTAATTACTGTAATTTTATTTGATAGCTAACAGAAGTATCTGTCATTGACCAGGGTAACCACGCAATAAATTGCCCCGGGAACCACTTTTTATTGCTTCAAACAGACAGAAATAAAATCCTTCATTTTATTTCTTCCAACCCTGTTTATAATACAATCAAAAAAATAATTTAAAATTTAAAATTCCAGCTTTGAGGTGCACATGTTTGTGCACAAGGGCTACTAATTTTAAAATGCTTTCTGATCTCTGCGTGCTCATTACAAAGAGACAAATTTTTCATTTTATTAATATAAATTATTCTTCTATAAAGCCTCATGGCTTATTCACTCACTGATATTAATGTTTACCCACTTCCAGATGAGCTATAAACTTGAAATTTGGCAAACTTATAGCTTTTAGCGTGTAACCGACGGGAAAATGTCAAAAAGTTTTAAAAAAATATTTTTTCAACCCCCGAAAAAAATTCAAAATAGCGGAGCAACTTTAAAGTCTGTGCAGACTTTTCTTTGGAGGTCTCTTGTGGCTAAACGGTAAGACCTATCAAAAAATGGCTTTGGAATTACATTAGTTTACATCACTTGCAAAGAAAACTCACAACGAGCAAAGTGAATGTCTTTCTATAATCAAAAAGAGTCACAATTTAATCTAAAATAGTTATAATTATTAACAAGATAATATCCGTTTCGGTGGCCACATGGTCCAAGGCACTACTCTTAAAATATACTGCGAATAACGTGAGATCGTGGTTCGATCACAGTTGCATATGTGTTTTTTTCTAAATGACTTCCCACTCTCTCTCTGTAAGTGTGGATACACTTCATCTAAATTAAACCTTCCTCATCCATAACCCATTCGTGTAAGTATTTCATAAGCGTACAACCCGAATGGTTAGTAAGACGTGATGTTAAATAAGATATAAAAAACAAGATATTTTACTAAAACAAAAACTAAAGACCATATATGAACAGTAAGAAATTTCTTATCATAATTTGTAAAGTGTAGTCAACCAGTTAAAACATTGTCAAAGTAGCTTTTATCTGTTAGTTATTATCAAAAAGGTAAAATGAAGTGTTTTTGAAAACACTGTAAAAAGAGTAGAATTAAATTTTTATCTAAAGGAACCTTATACTATTCAAATTTGAGTTATTTATATTTGGTTCAGTTAAACTTTAAAACTAAATTATTATATAAAAACAAAGTTCTCTTTTCTTAATTTCACATTTTTTCTACTAATATATTTTTTTTGTGGAAACCTTTTCGACACTAAGTCATCATCAGCCATTCACGAGCTACGATACCTTTTTTTTGCTATGGCTTTGTTGAAATGATTCCAGATATGTAAATGTAATGACTTTTCTCTTGATGCTCTATTTTAACGTTTAAACTTCAGTTTAATTCACTCTAAGGACGTTGAGGGACTCGCCACGGTAAACGAAGAATTGTCTCACAGACGTTCAGCTTCTTCTAACGTGTTATTTCAAAATTTGGTTCACGCAAAAACAAAGTTGAAAGATTCCAACAGGGTTCGTTTCCTTTGACAACCCTTTCATATGAGTTTTTTTTTTTCTTCTATTAATTTACCGACTGATTAAATTATATCAGCACATGACTTATAAACCAACTTAACTCCAGAATAGATACAACACTCAACCTTTGGTCGTTAATTCATCACTGTGAAATGGGAAACCCACATTTCAACAATGATACATTTTTCGTTCATGTCAGGAATTGAACCCGGGACCCTTAGCTTAGTAGACAATCACGCTACAGACTGAGCTAAGGTGTCGGAGTAGAGTTGTATTAATAGGGAAAAAATGTGTGAAAATGTTACACTATTACATTTTCAACGACTTTTTAACCATATTTACGGAGCTATGAGACTGATGAAAAAGGGCTTTAATTCTAGCCTTTCTCTAACAGCTACAATAATTTATTGATAGGTTCGCAATAGAAAACTTGAATGAATTTTAAAACTAGCAGCGAGATTTTCTCTTTACCTTGATATAAGAAGTTTAGTGCTTTGGGTTTCGCCTATTTCTTATTGACATGTCAAAGGATGACTGTAGGTCAAGGGTGAAAGGGGGTATAATCTTAGAATAGAGAAGTAATTCCAGAACACGACACAGGCCGTTGTTTTTTAAGTCATGATACCATAATAGAAACATTAGTAAATTAGTCACAACAAGCAAGGCAATAGCAGCGAATCAAGTTGTCTTATCACACACACACACACACACACACACACACACACACACACACACACACATATATATATATATATATATATAAAAAGTACGCTGCTTGATGTTTGAATCTAGCACTAACGTTGAATCTCCTGTAGACCATATATTCTAGCCGTTCAATATTACAACAGGTGACCTGGCGGTCTAGGGGTAAGGTGTCAGACTTCTATGCTGGCGGCCGGGGTTCACTCCTCGGTCCCGGCACAGATTTATCTGATAACCAAACCCTTCCTTCACCTCTGACAAGACATCTTGTGAATGTGGGGAATGCCAGGCCTCCACCGTGGTTCGGATTTCACGTTAAACTATAGGTCCTCCATTTCATCTCACAATCACCCTTCCATTACACATTAGCGTAAGTACGTATAACCCGAACGGGTAGTAAAACGCGGTGCTAATAATAATAATAATAATAATATTACAACAGTTGGCTCACGCGCTAGTCGTGTTGAGCTCGACTGCTGAGGACGGGGAGATAGAGGTTCGAATCTCAGTCGAGTGGACTGGGGGTGGTTTTTCGTAAATAGTTTTCCACTCTCCCTCCACGCAAATGCGGGTCCACTTCTTCTAATTTAACCTTCCCATTTCCTAATCCATTAGAGTAATTAGTACTTAAAGCGTATAACCCGAACGGGTAGTAAGACGCGGTGCTAAATAATAAATAATAATAAATATTACAATAAAATCCTTTAACAGTACACCCTCTCCACACTGGGATTCAATCTTAAAAATGCATCTAAAAATACATTTTTTATTCATGTTCGGTATTGTTGCTTTTAGGGTTAGGGTTGAATATTTCAATTTAGATTGTGCTTATAAAGTTAACTGGAAACTGCCAAGTACAATAAAAAATATAAATAAAAGATAAATATATAATACAATCACAGGGTCTATACTCAAGAGATTTAAAAAATGTCCGTTACAAAGAGGTGTCCGTTATTTGGAAAATTATATTTTTTTAAATCATACTTCTTGAGCACAATTTAATCTCTATGAACCTATATACTTTGAATATTAATTACAACAGTCTAATTACTGCACTGTACAGTATTGTTTGCAGGATAATTATGGTTAATGAATAGATACTGTACACAGCTTGCTGTCCAGACTGCATTGTACATAGAACAATACACAAATAAAACTAAATGTGAACGGTATGCGCTGTGTACTCTATGTGCGCACGAGCACAGACAATCGCTGGAACAACTCTTGCTGATGGCTCGGAGAGGGTGACGATCATGACAGTGTGGTTACTTAATTAATTATACATAAAATTCATTCACGAGCTAAGTTTACCTGGATGACAGCTAGAAATGTCACTAAGAGTAATCCCTAATATATCACTACGCCAACAGCTGACATCTATCACTTTGGATGATCTGTAATGAAAACAGATGGTAATATATTAATGTGATAGTTAACCACAGTAATTTAGGCCAATATTATTTATATATTTATTTGAGGTGGGACACAAAATTTATTTATAGTTTTGTACCACTTAAAAAAATATTAACACCACTTTCACAAAAACTTTTAACGAACATAGCTTCAAAATGGTGACTGACGAATCTAAATCATATGATTGAACATAACAGTAAACAAGTTTTTTTCAATGATGCAGACACGCAGTTGATGAAAATATTTTATTCAGTTAAATATTTCAAAATACCATAAAATAATCATAAAATCATGTATTGTATGTATAACAATGACAACAATTTTCTCTTTTCCAAGTAAATACGATACCTGTATTAAAAGGTATTGATGTGCGCACTGTATTAAACATAATCAAAAACGTTCCAAAACGAAGAATAAGTACTTTTAATTATGTTTAAAATATTGTTTCGAGTTGGATAAAAAGACATTATTTAAAAAAATGAAATAGTATGAGAAAACTTAAGTTTATGTTATTTTAAATGTAATATATAACAGGTAATTAAAGATCTTTACATTTATAACAAAACTGCGGTCTTTCACATGTGTTGGCAACCCAAAACCTAAACATATGATTTTCGAACTGTCATCCAGGTAAAAACCTATCGTGAACGGAATATAGATAGGTGATTTTAGAAAGTTTCCCCGTAGGGAGAAAGTATATTATTCCGTTATTGAGAAAGTCTGCTATTGGACGATTGTTTCAGCGTAATATCCCATGTATTTAGCGGGGGAAATTAAAACTGTCCATTATAAAGAAGAATACGCTATTCACAGGTATCCGTTAAGGGATATTTCACTGTTTTTGTGTCTTTATACTCCATTTTGCTCATCTTTGAATCATAAATTTTCAACAAAAGTGGATGGGCGACTTGCAGAACAAAAATTATTTCATCTTCATGTTCATGTCTTCAACCTAAGTTTTGAACACCCTTTAACCGTTAGTTGTCAACAAGGGTGGATGGACGACACTTCCAGAAACCAAGTCATTTCATTTCCTTTCTCTTGTCAGCTACATCTGTCATCTCTTCTCTACGAATGGTTCTCACCCCATTTATTACAGCACACTTTTGTTCCACTTGGTCGCCCCTTATCCTCGATGTAGGAGTGCTCCATTAACTTGAGCGCATTTGACCCTCAACTCCTTTTCTCCTTATATTCGTCAAATAGCAGTTTATCTTAAATCAGCTACCATTAATACATTCTATGGGCCTTATCCATATTTTAATTTTAATTTTTGCTTTCTTTCCCCGTTTTTGAATATCTACAAATTTATTAAATAAGAAATTAGTCTGTACTGAGGCACTTAATAGTCTATTCATTGATTATTACACTCCCGGCATATATTTATCTGATTATCAAACCCTTCCTTCACCTCTGACAATACATCTTGTGAATGTGGGGAATGCCAGACCCTCCACCGTGGTTCGGATTCCACGTTAAACTGTAGGTCCTCCATTTCATCTCACAATCACCCTACCATTACACATTAGCGTAAGTGCGTATAACCCGAACGGGTAGTAAGACGCGGTGCTAGTAATAATAATAATAATAATAAGATTATTACACTTACTGGCTCTTGCGGACACTTACCATCTCTTTATGACCTATTGGCTTCCCCGTTAACAGTGTATTTTCTCTAATTGGTGGAGTTGCGAATTCATAGCTTGAAAATTAACATCATTATTTCCTAAACAATCATGCTATATTAAATAAAATTAATTGATAACTAATAAAATCAATGTAAACTAAAAATAATATAGTTAACTCATTTTTTTAATAACACATTAGCGTAATTGGTACATATGCGAACAACCCGAACGTGTTGAGAGATTCGGTGCTAAAAAAAAAAATCAGTAGCATATAGTATAAACTATAAAGGTATTCGCTGCCATTTAGAACCATTGTGGTTAACATGGCCAGGGTCTTTGCTAAAGCCAAGAGTAAGCTTTGTAAAAGTTGCACCTCAACTTCTTTCGCGTACGACACCTTTGATTAGTCGGTAACCTGTCTCTCTACTGAGATTAGGGTCCGGGATCAATTCACGGCATGGTCGAATCAATTATCATTATTGATATTAGGGTTTCCCGTTTCACGATGATGAATTAATGGCTGGGGGCTGGTTGTTGTGTCTGTTCTAGATTTAAGTTAGTTTATAAGTTGTATGCTTATATAATCAGTCGGTTCAGAAAGTTCACGTTAATTACCTCAAGTAAATTAAATGAAAATGAACTGCTTTCATATCATACGAATCAGGGGTGGACCTAGAAATCTAATTCCATTTGGGCACCGGGAGAAATAATATTTTTAAACTTTGAACTTTCCCCACAGTTGGTAGTTGGAACTGTATAATTAACTATGAATGTTGCAACTAGGATATTACTGTATTTAATACACAATCATATTTAATTAATTGAAAACTCAAACGTGGGACCATGGTGACATTTTCTGTAAAAATATTTGAAATCTTTTTGGGACAGGGAACAGTTTTAATACGCCCTCTTTTGCGCAACTGACATAAATACAATATTTTTACCCGCTCGGTATTTGAATCAGTGTCTACAACTTAATTTAATCATAGAAATATATATATAATTATATATATATATAATTATTTGGCACATAAAGTAGATAGAGTAATCCAAGATAAGTTTTCAGCGCCAATTCCCGAAGATAAATGTAGAAAAGTAAATAACTAGTTCCAAGTAAAATACCATCATCCAAACTTTTTGAACATTCGGTAACGAGCAAAGTTTGTTTTAGAGGCGGACATTGTAAGGGCTCTAAGAAAGAAAAAAAAGATAATGGGCCTCTATGGAGGCCATATACGAGTTTGTCTGTTGGTGACAGGAACTTACAGGAATCTTTTTTTATTTGGTCAATTGTGATTTGAGCTGACAACAATTGTTGGCATGTATATTTCATATGTTATTTAAATTTATTTTTATTTATCTATTTTGACATTTCAAATATGTTGTGATATGTAGGCCTGGACAAGTGAATAGTTGCGGTGATGGCTGCAGATTATTGTACTAAAATGTATTTTAAACTTTTTTTGTGAACATTTCTAAATAATAAGCCCTCACTAGACTTTCAAGTGATAAGTTTACTCATCGAAGACTATGGGCCAGTTTCATAGTCAAATTTAATGCGCCTCAAGTGCGGCGCTACACTAAATACAAGACGACACCTACTTAAACCAGAATGGAATGGGCCAGTTTCCTATGCGAGAACGGCCCATTCCATTCTGGTTTAGGTAGGTGTCGTCTTGTATTTAGTGTAGCGCCGCACTTGAGGCGCACTAAATTTGACCATGAAACTGGCCCTATATTAACTTTACATAGATATTTAGCTTTTGGTGTTTAGTTTGAATCAAAACGTAGATTTCCCTTTTAACGCCCCGAGGATAACTTTAAAACGACCCCTCTCCCAGCTCTCTATATATTTGTTTCACCAAACAACTCGAGTAATAATTAGATCATTTGTTATTTTTAAGCAAAGAGAAATACTTTTACTCGCTGATATACAATCATACACAAATCATGGTTGCCATGGTGATGTAAACAAAGATTGATTGTACAGATGGGCCACTGCTGACACAGATGGAAAAGATGGAAAACTCACTAGGAAAACTGGATTTTAGTTTTAAGCTCTTATTTTTTTCGACATCCTGAGTCCCTGACCTTTAAAATGAGTGTTTGTGTTTCACAATCGGTTAAGCCGTCTTCTCGTAGTTGAAACTACTGGAAATGGGCTTATCATATATAAGATATAAAGAAAGAGATTGAGAAAATGTGAGTGTGAATGTGTGAGTGTATGATTGCTTAAGTGTGTGAAGGATTATGAGATAGAGATGGCTAGTAATAGAAAGTGGGTGTGAGCGAGTGTGATTTGAGTGAGTGTTAGTAAGTGGTATTGAGAGAGAGAGAGAGAGAGAGAGAGAGAGAGAGAGAAAGTGCGAGATAGAGAGAGTGGGAGGGATAAATTGAGAGAGTGTGTATGTGCGAGAAAGTGTGTGAGAGAGGGTTTGTGGGAAAGAATGTGTGTGTGTGTGTGTGAAACAAATTGAGTGTGAAAAAAAGTGTTTGTGTGATAGAAAATGTGTCCGAGAAATAGTGTGTGTGAGAAAGAATGTGTGTGTGTGTGTGTGAAACAAATTGAGTGTGAAAAAAAGTGTTTGTGTGATAGAAAATGTGTCCGAGAAATAGTGTGTGTGAGAAAGATTGTGTGATGGAGTGGGTGTCAGAGAGTGTGTTTGTGTTAAGATAGATAAGACATTACCTTGAATTATTTCCCACTCAGAATCAAGTGGTAACATGGAAACATAATTGAATTTATATGTATTGCTATATTATTTGAAAAACTAAACACCAGTACCCATGTTGAGATCATAAGATGGATGGGATACATAAAATATTCCTTTAAAGTTTTAAAAACTACCAACAAACACTTTAAACCAAGTGGTAGTTGGAAACATAACTAAACTTGGTATTGTGATAATATTTGAAAGAATGAACAACAAAAACCATACTTAGACAATTAATATAGCAATCTAAACACATTTAAAGATAATTTGATCAATTTTTGAAATTATAACATACCTATACCAAAACATATTCAAACATAATTGTATCGTTTTTAATTTATGATTCATGCACGAAACAAAACTTAAGAAAATATTTTCACAGAATTGACTACTTGACCTTTTAAATTGCAAATTGTATCAATATTGTTGATTTAAAGGCGAATTAACAACAATAACATTCCAATAACAATAAATGTTTCTCCAGTCCAGGAAATCAATTCCTTCATTCAAATAATATATATAAAATATTTGCTAGGACCGGCTATCATAACGGCCATTTTGTGATCAGGGGTAGATATTTTTTAAAAACATGTAAAAAAAAATTGTATATTTATAACCTATTATCATTGGTTTGTTTAGTATAATATATACATTTTTGCCGTAATTTTTATATTTGTTGCGCCGTTCAACTAAAATAAGAGTTGATCCATCATTTTTAACCAAATAATATTATTTTATTTACATAATTAGTTATTATGTTTAAGCAAGAAGAAACATTTTATCGAAAGGAATAAAACCATGCATAAGCTTTACAACTTTACAAAAGATGGCACAGGGTCTAAACATTATTCTAGGCCTCCCATAGCTACAATACATCCAGGTTCTAATGACTCATGCGCACCCCACACCATTAGATAGCAGTCTTACCTCAACTAATTACACTATGGCTCTATTTTATAAGATGGACCATAGTAAATCCAAAATATTGGGGTGTAGGGGATACGAGCATGGGACAGTATTTTTTACAGTGCTTATAGCAACACTTTTATCGGTCAAAATAGAAACATAGTAATTTTTTTTCACATGGTGATCTCAACAGTTCTTGAATATTTGTCATGAGCATTATCTGAAAAACTTCTTAAATCAAGAAAAAAAGTTGTCATTAAATTCCAGGACACCCTTGACTGTTGATATCACCATTTGAAGAAAATTAAATTCTAATGTTTCTATGTTGTCCAATGAAAGTTTTTCTATAAAGATTGCAAAAAAAACAAACACCTTTTATCGCGCTACCTGCATCCCCACCTTAACTCGCGTTCCCTACACTCCCACCTTAAGGTTGATATAGGTAGTTCACGATAGCTTGGGCTTTTCCATTCAGCTTTTAAACTAATATCAGCGGGCCTACTATATTCATACCCGTCTCGGTGGCGTAGTTGGCTAAAGCACTAGTCGTGTTGAACTCGACCGCTGAGGACGGGGAGATCGAGGTTCGAATCTCGGTCGGGTGAACTGGGAGTGGTTTTTCCTAAATGGATTTCCACTCCCCTTCCCTCCACTCCCTCATCCTTCCCAATTCCTAATCCAGTAGCGTAATTAGTACTTAAAGCATATAACCCGAACGGGTAGTAAGACACGGTGCTAAATAATGATATTAATAATAATAATAATAAGGGTGACCTGGCGGTCTAGGGGTAAGGTGTCAGACTTCTATGCTGGCGGCTGGGGTTCAATCCTCGGTCCCAGCACAGATTTATCTGATTACCAAACCCTTCCTTCACCTCTGACAAGACATCTTGTGAATGTGGGGAATGCCAGGCCTTCACCGTGGTTTGGATTCCACGTTAAACTGTAGGTCCTTCATTTCATCTCACAATCACCCTACCATTACACATTAGCGTAAGTGCGTATAGCCCGAACGGGTAGTAAGACGCGGTGCTAATAATAATACTATATTCATCCACCTCGCAAATACATGAGGTTACTTTGAAAGGAGACAGCAATTTGGTTGGGATCACTTGTCAAGGCACGAGGGTATGGAACGGTTTTTCAGTAGTTTTTCAGCTACTAGAAAATGGCAAAGATGCCATAGACCCCGTGTAGCTTTCGGGGTAAACGTTGGGTACTTCAAGAAACATCCATTTATAAAATATATATTAAGAAGATGCATGGTTTTGACTGATCGACAAGGATAATGTTATAAAGTAATCCCGAGTATCTCGGGATCGTATGTAAGGTCTTCCTTTTCCTCTTCTCTCCCTATTATCCACTCCCTTTCTTTACCCAAGCTCGTGCCAACACACCCCTTCCTCTCGCCCGCCTCTATGTACAATCTGTCCGGTCTTCAATCATCTCCCCTCTTCCCCCTTGACACGTCATCACCGTGAGAACAAACGCCGACCGTCTCTCACCCCTCCCAGCCCACTCAATCTAAATGGGTCAAGCAAAGTATTCTTCCGCGTCATTGACGTTTTAAGTGTAAATGTTAAGCGATATACCTTTGTATCTCTTATCGATGTGGTAGTTTTACTTTACTGAAAGGTCGACCAAGATAACTGAAGAATCTCGGATGTTTGAATGAAAATATATTATTATTATTATTATTATTATTATCACCGCGTCTTATTACCGAAAATATAATGGACAAGAAAATTTCAAAAACGATTTATTATTATTATTATTATTATTATTATTATTATATCTGGAGTATTTAACGTGTAATGTCTGAACCGATTGCGATTATAAACTTATAAACTAACTTAAATCTAGAACAGACACAACATCCAGCCCCTGGCCATTAATTTATCACTTTGAAAGGGGAAACCTTTATTTCACCAATGATAAATGTTTTCGGCCATACCAATAATCGAACCCGGTATACTTTCGCATTGCATTACCTGTTCATGTTATATGCATATGCACTAATTATGCTAATGGATTAGAAGTAAGGATTATTGAATTCAGATGAGGTGTACCCACATTTGTGTGGTGGGAGAGTGGAAAACCATTTTGGGAAACTACCCTCAGTTCACACAACCGGGATTCAAACTTCGATCTCCCCGTCATAGGCAGTCTACTCTAACATGACAGTGACGCCTTAGACCATGTGGCCATTGAAGCAGGTCATATTTTTAAATGAGTGCTTCCTCAAGGAACTGTTCCTTACGTGTTAAGAGTCCGCTCTGAATGCCTTTCTGCCAGCCTCACTATTTGGATTATACTCAAGTCGTTTCCATAAGAAGAACCTTATCTGACAGCTAGACAAGTAATTAGATATACTTTTACACATTCATACGTCAAGGAATGTTATCTGCACCTATGAATTTTGATAGATAGATAGTTATAAAATATAACAATACAAATAATATAGTAAAATGGTATCAATTTTGACCACAATTTATTTTTATTTTTTAAAGGTCCCTTCTTTTGAAAACTGGGCTATAAATTTTATCTTCTCCAGCTCGTTTATGAATATGTATTACTGATATTTCCTCTTATTTTATTCTGTTTCAGTGTGCAAGTATGTTTGTCACAAGGCGTGCGAGAACAAGGTAAGATGACGTCAGTTATGTTTCCACCTGTATTGTGCATATCATGTTGTATTACTTATTACCACCACCAGTTGCGCCCTGGTCTTTAAATATTTTAACGCTAATTAGGTTAGATAGGGTTGATAAACATATGGAAAACAAGAAGAATTTAAAAAATGCAGATAATTTTGTATAACAGGGAAAAGTCGGGGAAGCTTTAATAAGCATAAAGAATTTTCGAATATTTTCGGTGTGATCTTTAAAATATGAGATAGTATAAGCTATTAGTTTTACCTTTTGGCTTTTGATATTTGGCCAAGAGTGATAATATTATGTTATATTTCCAAACCCAACACCCAATAGCCCATTTACGGCCAATATAAAGATATTTTCTCAGCACGATGTAATTTTGTTGACGTGTATTCAAGTCAGGATAGCAACTATTCTTTATTGACCTTTATCTTGGTTGAGATACTCTCATTAAATATATATAATCTTTCCTTAAAATTATAAAATAATTTAAATATTGTATGTCTTCACAGATTAACATTAAAACCTGTTCTCATTATAATTGTATTAGAAAAAGGTTTCCATGCATCAATTTTTCATTAGGATGTTAATTTCAAGTTCAAAAAAGGTACGTACGTAACTTATGCATAAGTAAAACAATTATTAACTAAGGATGCATAAAGATGCATGCATACTTTAGCTACTTTGTCTTGGATATATTTCCATATTTCACCAAATGTTTTGGATTAATTTACAAGTTGGCTAAAAATGTTATGGGCGAGTCGCCTAAAAATGGAGCACGTCTTGAACGGCACTAGCTACTGTTCGTTTTCTTGACTAAAAAGTCCCTTCAATAGCGTTTTCCAAAATGTACTTCGTGGAGCCCTTGGGCCCCATCATGGTTCGTCTTAGGCTCCATGACGCAATTTTATAATAGTCTTGATATGTTTTATACAGTATAAAATAGCATCAGTAATTAAGATTGCCGATTTTTTTCGAATCTGTATAAAGGACATTTGCCAAAGACGCAGCCAGAACATTTGATGTTTTCCGTTTGTTTTATAACTATTTTTCGTTCTCGTGAACTATACCTTAACTGTCGTTATTGAATGGATATTCATAATCTTAGTGTAAGAAAAATGTATGAGGGCTTCAGCATGTTTTTTCCTGGTGCAAAGAAGAGTTCCTTCAGTATAAAAAGTTTGGGAGTCCCTGGCCCTAAGATTTTGAAGCACGTGACGTTCTTTGGCATGGCAACATGACTCGGGGTGTGGTCTGAATAAGTAGATCTTGTTAAAACTGTACCAATAAAGCTATGATTATTATGTTCTCACTCCTTTGGTCTCCATTTGACCAATCGTACTTGGGTTTTGCCCTACATATCTCACGTGGGAACTGTATATCTCTCTCTGTTGATGCCTGACCTATGAGTTACTTAGTAAGTGATAACAATTCACAGGTACAGTTTAAACTAACTTCGCTTACCCTGGCATAATTCCAAAAAATACCACGCAACTGCCCTAGTTTTCTTTGAACTTAATAAATATGTCTTATGAAGAATGTGTTTTGGAGCTATATTAGCAATTGGCTTAGGCTGTGTCAAGCTGAGCTTATCATTCAATTATATCAAATCATGTTAAGAATTCCCACCAAATAAAAAAATAAATCATAACAATTCACAAACTAGATTATCTCTAGGACATACACAACACTTAAGTTTTCCCTCGTTAAATTCTCACTGTGAAATTTGAAGCCCAAGTATGTGTCAGTAATCGAACTCTGATCCCTAAGCACAGAATACAGAAGCAATTCCACGTTAGCTAATTTATAGATGGATCTATGTATTATAGCCCCGGGAACAAAAAATTAACTTTAATTTTAAGCCTAGATTGAGTCCACACACAAACAAATAGATTAACTGTGAGTTTTTTCATCGTGACTTTTCTAGTAAGTTCATTCCACTCCTCTTCTAAGTGTCTCACCCGCATCGGCAGGTATGTGATCTGGATGTTAATCTCATTTGTCAACTTTCAACCTCAGTTTCAACAGTAGTAGTTTTTGTCAAACTCAGGACCTCTAGCACAAGAGACAAACACAATGCCAACAAAGCTTTAGGCTGATTTTGTTGGAAAGAACAGTATCTAGTAGTTAATGGAGGTACTAAAGCAATTTTAATATATTAAATATTCATTTATCATGTCATGTTATCCACAGCCGTCAATTTTGAAAGATATTACCAATTCAAATACAAAAACACAAATAGTAAAATGTTATCAATATTATATGCAAAGAAATATGTTTACATTTTTTAAATTGTTCTTTCAACCAAAATTAGGCTAGCTGCCGGACTATTTATGAATAGTCCTATGTATAATTTAGAACACATGACTATTAATACATCAATAGCTCATTTCTGTAATAATCATCATTCATCCTCCAAGCTTCACCTTTCATATTATACCTAATTGTGTAGCGTTGCTTTCTTCCATCTTGATTCGCTTGGAACGTACAATGTATTTGTTGTTTTGGCAGTACAAAGCCACAACCAAGTCACCGGTTGCTGTGATACTAATGAGCTCTTAGTAGCCGATAATATCCACACGTCCATCACAGAATCCGCCTTAAATTATGAGTGAAGAATGACCCTGAGCACGGGACGATCCCTGGTTAGTTCAGTGATAGAGCAATGGCACGCTAAGACAAAGGTCCCAGGTTCAATTCCCGTATCTAGGAGCCATTTTTCAATTTATTCGAGTATGATTCAGATACGACTGATTTCCCTGATTATATTAGTTCATCCCCCGAGCTTCGCCTTTCATATAGTCTTAATTGAACAGCGTCGTTTTATTCTATTATTATTATTATTATTATTATTATTATTATTATTAGCACCGCGTCTTACTACCCGTTCGGGTTATACGCACTTACGCTAATGTGTAATGGTAGGGTGATTGTGAGATGAAATGGAGGACCTACAGTTTAACGTGGAATCCGAACCACGGTGGAGGCCTGGCATTCCCCACATTCACAAGATGTCTTGTCAGAGGTGAAGGAAGGGTTTGGTAATCAGATAAATCTTTGCCGGGACCGAGGATTGAACCCCGGCCGCCAGCATAGAAGTCTGACACCCTACCCCTAGACCACCAGGTCACCACGTTTTCTTCTAACGTGATCAGTAACCTAAGAGCACCGATGGTTCACGCCCTCTCACGTACACACCCTCCACCAACTCTGGGCACCACCGAGCTGGTGTTAATTAAACAAACTAATCACGGTCCCAGGGGCGGGACCAGGGATATGTTTCTTTTTGACCTGACCTCTGACAACTGTTGACTCGTTACCTCACACGTTGGGTGTGGCTTGTGGAAGCATCTCCTGACTAGACCCGTGCATTAGGTGCAGTCCATTACAGATGTGATAAGTTACCATCCAACTTACTCAGGTAACCTACCACACACAGACATACAAAAAAGAAGACGAATGAACCGTTAATTGAGTGCTATGACGGGCACTTTGATGTACAATATGTGTTATTATTATTATAATTATTATTATTATTAGCACCGCGTCTTACTACCCGTTCGGGTTATACGCACTTACGCTAATGTGTAATGGTTATTCCCCACATTCACAAGATTTCTTGTCAGAGGTGAAGGAAGGGTTTGGTAATCAGATAAATCTGTGCCGGGACTGAGGATTGAACGCCGGCCGCCAGCACAGAAGTCTGACACCTTACGCCTGGACCACCAGGTCACCTTACAATATGTGTTAATATGTATGTTTTTAACATAAAATAGGCCTAGTTCATTCGTTATTTAGAGACGCTAAACCACGAGGAGGCTCATCAAAAGTCAATTTTGAAAGTAGAATTGTTGTTACAGGACTAATTTCGAAAATGTTCTACCCTTTTAGTTGATTGTTTTCGATAGAACGTCTATGATTGGTAGATATTCTATGTTCATGAATATAGTGGTATAACCACAAACCCAAAAACATTGGACCACATTAGTATGAAAACCTTAAAAAATGATTTCATGCGAGATTAACTAAAACGTTGAAACTAAAGATTTCAAGAAATTATACCCCACATGGACATAAACACCACATAAGAAGGTTTTTTAGAAATAAGTAACTCCAATAGTTTTATTTTACATCATAATGACGTACAACTAAATAGAAAAAAAAATCTGTAGACTTTGTAAAGGAAATTATTTCAGGAAATTGTCCGAAGTGTAGACTTGCGGCCTGCAAAGTAGGTGAGGGTGCTGTGTTGAGGAGCACCTCGAGCCTTTCACATAAATACATCAAATAGTGTATTGGGGAACGGGTAGGGGGTGGCGTTTTGGTTGCGCTTTTGAAAAATTGGAGGCGTTAGATGCTGCCTAAAATAAACTGTAAGTGTTCACACACACCCATTGGCAGGTCAAAGCCTCAAGACTAGCAACCGGAAGTCACTAAGAGGACGTTTAGTTTTCCCTCGGTCCTGTTTCAGTACTAGTCTGAAGGTATTTTGGTAGGCTAGGCTAGGTTAGGCGTTGATCTGAAACCTTTATTCTGCTGGAGGAGGGAAGGGGGGGGGGGGCTGAACAAAAAGTAAATGTTTTCGTAAAGTAAATAGTACAAACAAATTTTGTAAATACAATTATTCATCCTCTTTAGAACAATAAGAGGGATTTAAATATTAAAAAAATATATTTTAGTGGTGAAATCCTTTTCCCATTAGTTCTGAAAATCGCGTGTTTCTTAATGGATGAATCATAAAAGGATACTCTACATATATTACTTTAAAGAAAAATTACCTTCATCCATGACTTTTTACATATCTTAGAATAATATAAACCAATATCATTACAAAGGGGTCGCAAACACACACGGTTATTTTTCCCGTGTGCTAGCCCCCGCGGGCGCAACCAAGACGAAGTCATGAGGGGTTAAGTTAAAAGTAGTTAGCAAACACTCAAACTAGCTTTAATGTAGTTTGGTGATATACTGAAAATAAAATCCAAACAAATAATGGCAGGGATTAACATTTTTCGGTAAAATTTACATTTATTGAATCCCATGAGAATGGGATGTATTTTTTCAGGATTTTATTATAAGTTTCAAATATCAACATATCTAGTCTACAACAGACCCGTTTTAGTGACATATTCATCCACAAAACATTGTAATCGATACTTGTGTGAATACGACCGGAATTGTTGTATTATTTTGTTTCTGGTGTTTGACCCTTGAAGTATGAACTTTAAAACTTGGGCTATATCGATTACGAAATAATTGAAGTTTTTCCGCAAAAAAAAATTAAGGGAAATTTCTTCCATTTCCCATACATGGAAGAAGGAACGTCTGAAAGGTATTTTCTCTAAACAAAATCCTGTTACATAGTAGAATTCTGATAGAGAAAAAGACCTTTCTGACAAACCTTTCTACCATGAACAGGGTTTGTTTAGGTTTAACCGGGTGGCGGAAATATTATAAGAAAATAGATGGCTGTGATTAAAAATGCTTGCAAAATTAATTTACCCCCGATTGGCAATATGCATTGTGTAATTTTTTCGCTGCATCTCACCAACCATTTTGGTTACATGCGTAGATATAAATTACTTTATTGTTGTTGGGAGGAGGACGATAGAATTCAGAGGAAATGTAAGGATGTAAGATACCGTTTAAGAAATAACAGTCTCATTGCACTCGATGGGGATTCGAACCTGATCCATCCCACGTTGGAAATCCAGCCTATTGCGAGAGTGATGCCTTATACCAGTGTTTCTCAAAATGTGGTCCACGGTGGTCTATCAAGTGGTCTGCCAGCTCCCAGGAGGTCTAGTAATAAAAATGAATCAAATAATGTTGATCCGATCTATTAAGGAGTACAAAACTTTTAAAAAGGCAAATATTAAATTTAAAATCTCTCTACTTTGTTGTATTTATTTTCTAGGCTAACTAAATTCAAATAGAAAAGGAAGTCTGTACCAAATTTAAATCAACATTTCTTAATAATTATGTAGAAATATTTATGAGGTTTAGAATGATAAAGTTACTAGTGAAAAGTTATTTCTTACTAATTCCGTGTAATAAGGATAAATGAGCTATATTTTTTTTAACATTTAATATAGTAAATTAATTTTTGTCTTGTATTTGTAGTCTCAAATTGGAATTACTTATAAATAATATTTTTTTATGCATAACTTTCAAACACCCCCCTCTCTCAAAAGGCCCCCGCCATGCCTCCCCCCATACCTCCCCCCATGCCTGCCCAATGCACATAGCTTCCAGTTGGTGGTTTCCTATCAGTAAAACTCTGAGAAACACTTCCATAGACCATGCAACCACGAAATGGGTTTGTGGCACTTGAATCTCTGTCCAGGCACATTTTAAAACTAAATAGTTTAATTTTATCAGAGTTTTTCTGACTGAAATACATTTTAAATACGTGAATCAAAATATGTATCGAAAGCATAAACCTTAATAGAGTTAAGCTAAATAGGGTGGGTGGGGGGAGGAAGATGAAAATAGAACACTAACCTTTAGAAGCATCCTTCCTAGTGGTATGACGTCACAGGAGGTATATCCCAGATTACTTTTCTGGTGAGCTCTATACCCCGGGCGGAAGAGGTTCAACTTCTGTTGCTCGCTTTCCATTTATATGTTACCGTACTGTTTTAATATTGTAGCTTTTTGTGTTCTCTCTTTATCTTTGTGCGGTTGTTGGAGGATTTCATCCATACTGTTTACGCTGGATTTATCTCTTCTTTGATATTCCGCGCACAGTTTTACAAACTAAAACACAAAGAGGATTTAATTAACGTGTAGCAATAACTACGTGCATGGAATGAGCAAGGAGTAATATAATATGATTTAGGAATTTTAAAACAGATTTGGTTAATTATTTACATAATTGTTATTTGATTAAACCCTGGATTCATGAAACAAATAGCCGAAACTATTGTTAATGCATTTTAGTGGGGATATTCCCTCTTAGATATCATATTCTGAAAATTGAAAAATGACACCTGGACACGGGAATCGAACCCGGGACCTTCGACTTAGTACGCCAATGCTCTTACCACTGAGCTATCCACTATGAGTGAAGAATGACCATGGGCACGGGACGAATCCTGGATAGCTCAGTGGTAAGAGCATTGGCGTACTAAGCCGAAGGTCCCGGGTTCGATTCCCGTGTCCAGGTGTCATTTTTCAATTTTCAGAATATGAAATCCTGGATGGTTAAAATAATTGTGTTTATCAACTATTTTAGTAATAATAGCTATTATTTTGGATATAATATTACTACTGGTAATAATAATAATTCTGTTAATACCTTATAATGCACTAAAAAAAATGTATGCCACAATCATACAAGCTTTCTCGTATGGTGTGTTAAAGCTTGGAAATAAAATTTCAAAAATGGGTTATTTGTAAGCTAACCTTAAATTATATATATTTGTAAAAAATAAAGTTATTTGTAAACTATCCTTAAATTATATATATATATTTAAAAAAAGATTATTTATAAACTATTCTTAAATAATCTATATTTGTAAAAATAAAGCTATTTGTATACTGACATTAAATAATTTATATTTGTAAAAATCAAAATCTGGCTTATCATGAAAAATCATTCCCAGATACCCATTTTGAACTCAATCTTAAAGACCAATTTTCGAAATATTCAAGTTTTTTCTAAAATTTGTCACGGGCAAACTACCCTCAAGTTGATATATTTTTGAAAAAATCAACAATCATTATATACTATCATGTAACATAGTCTACAAACATCAATTTCGAACAAAATAACTTAAGTTTTTTTTTTTTAAATATCACTATTTAGTAAGCTAATATTAACTTATATTTTTAACGACGTTGCTTACTTTAAGATTTCGAAGCTACTTTGTGAAGCGAGTTGCATCTTAACTTGACACATCTAAGCAGTCTAAGCACTATCATACTCTAGACGCCAATGTACTAAATAGAAATAGTGTTAATGAAATTAGTTCATCCTGCGAAGCATATTGTTTATTCGCTGATAGCACTTACCCACGTCCTCTGACTTGCTTTTTAAAATTACATGTTTTTCCTTATTCTAGATAGACATAATGCTTCCACGGACTTTTTTAATCTAAATCCTGGCAAGAAGGTTTCTACAAAAACATGTTCATGACTAAGCCTTAGTTGTAGGGAATTTATAAAAATACGTTTACAAAAAACTACTTTAAGATAAAAATAATAATTTTGCGAGACTATATTATTAGTATTATTATTAGAATTATTTAAGAATTTATAATATCCATTTCAACGTTTTATCTTGAAAACTTTCTAAATAAATTGAAAATTCATTAACATAGGAAATCCTCTCATGAATCCTCTCGTGACCTTCCGTGACGTCACAGGTAGGCAGCGTAGACAACCAAGTATAGGAACTTAAAAAAAATCTCAACAAAACTTATTTTAATTATGTTTTGATTTCAAAACTTTTATTTTTTATTTCTTTTTAATGTTGTTTAAATTGATGAAATTAGATGTATCAAATTTTCTAAACCTATTCACTGCATCTGTTTGATTTTTATTTTTTTATTTGACTTAATAACTTGCTATAGATGAACATTTACTGTACATATTTCAATACGATAGATTGAATATTTTCTAGATTATTAAATATCTACTAGTATACATAAAAATTACATTTTTAAGTAGCAGTTTGTTTTTATTTATTTACTTTTATATTATTAGATGTATTTCAAATTAAGGGTGGGTTGTTATGAACCATTCAATATATATATATATTTTTTTTTTTGCCTTAAGGAGGTCGGGTTTTTAAAATATCTTGACGCACATTTCATGGTGTTAATNTCAATATATATATATATTTTTTTTTTTTCCTTAAGGAGGTCGGGTTTTTAAAATATCTTGACGCACATTTCATGGTGTTAATAGTTTCTAAACATCATTTGGTGACCTGGCGGTCTAGGGGTAAGGTGTCAGACTTCTATGCTGGTGGCCGGGGTTTAATCCTCGGTCCCGGCAAAGATTTATCTGATTGCCAAACCCTTCCTTCACCTCTGACAAGGCATCTTGTGAATGTGGGGAATGCCAGGCCTCCACCGTGGTTCGGATTCCACGTTAAACTGTAGGTCCTTCATTTCATCTCACAATCACCTTACCATTACACATTAGCGTAAGTGCGTATAACCCGAACGGGTAGTAAGACGCGGTGCTAATAATAATAAACATCATTTCACATAAGACGTTTGTGCATCGAACTGACGTGATTGACTACGGGAGATTGTAGTGGTCCATTTTAACTAAATAACGTTTTATCTGATTTTTAAACCCACACAAAGACCCCTCACCTCCGTCGCTAACACTCAAACAATACCGCCAAGAATCTCACTTAGTTTGTCTAATTTGCTTTCTGGCGAGGTTGTCAAGCATCCGAATCCAAGCCTTATATACTGAGTGTTTTTCCCCCTCCATAAATGGCTTCTTTACTCTTCCTCCATTTAAATGAGGGCACATTTAATATAAAATTCTCCTCCGCGCACCATACTTATAAATTTAACTGTCACTATTCAATGTTATAATATTAGTGTAAATCATTCTATAAGAGCTCCAGCATGTAATTTTTCTGTTAAAAGGGCTCTTTGGTCTAACAAGTTTGGGAGCCCCTCGTATTATAAGGCGTAGCGCCCTGTCCACACGGAACGGTCTAACACTACAAGCAGTTGCTCAAACCGATCCTCGACTACGCGTGTTCCACTTGGCGTTACCTAGTGGACACGTATATGAGGAGCATGCAGGCGTTCCAGAGGGCGTGTCCGAGGGTTATTATGGACGCACCTTGGTACGTTCGCAATGTGACTCTGCATCGTGGCCTAACATCAAGGACCACTTCCGGAAGCTGGCGCAGTCTTTCTATGACATACTTCCCGGTGCCACCAATCCTCTTATCCAGGGGCTAGGGAACTACGACATCGACCCTGGAGGGTGCCACCGACGTCCCAAAGCCCTGCCAGGATAAGTGAGATGTGTGGACCAGTGGTTTGTGAGGCTCTTACTCAACCCCCCCGCCCCCTCTCCATAGAATAGTGTCTCCGCACGTAACTCTAAAAACCCTTATTCGGCTTACTAATATATTTTTCCCACCACTAATATTAATAAATTTTATTTTTTTCAAAACCTTCACTAAATGCAACAATCCGTTTGTTTTAAAGTCCGAAAACCACTCGTTGTGACCAATTGGTAGGTACGTGTTGGGATTTGAACTCGTGCTACCCTTCAGGGAGCATCAGAGCATGATATTCTGCTTCTTGGTATAAGGCGTCACTCTAGCAACCGTGTGGACTGCCGATGACTGGGAGATCGGGACTTGAACCCTGATCACATGCACTAAGGGTGGCTTTTTTTCTTAGTGGTTTTCCACTCTTCATTCACTCAAATGTGGCTACATTTACTCCAAATTTAACCAGCCCCGACCCTAACACACCGTAATAATTACAGTAAATATAAGTAAAACCCGGATGGATATTAAGACGTGGTGCTAAAGGAAAACACTGACTAATATGTGCTGTCTAAGTTTTGTTTCATGTCTTTTTTAATGTACATGCGAGTAAACTCGCGACACAGCTCTTATAAATGGCAGGAATTCTTGCAGAGATAGTTCTAGCATAGATGAAGAGACTATGGCTCTATCTTGTTCGTCTGGCGCTGCGCCAACGGGCTACGTATACCTATATTTTCACTATTATAATATTTTATTTTAAACTTTTTTTTGTTGTATAAAAATACTTAGTATTGGGTCTTTCTTGACAAACGTAAAATATGACCTGGTTTCAACTTTTAACCAGTTGTATTGTACAATAATTTATCCTCGTACATGACTCCACGTCGCAAACACAATCACCTGTACAACACGACGTAACTGTACAACTGTAGCCTACAGACATACAGGCACGGCCTAACCAAACACCACGAGGTTCAACGCACGAAATGGAACATCTGCGTGTGTATTCACATCCCCATGTCGTCACATGTGTTCGTAGGGATGTCGAATAAATCTCGTCGAGTATATATTCCCATCAGCCACGATCTTGTACCGAAACAACTTAAACTCAATTAAAATCTTCCAACTTAAAGGCGGTTGGTAAACACAGCTGTGCCGAGTAGAAAAAGAAAAGAGAGAATGAAGAATTTTCTCTTCCTTATCGTCTCTCTATTGTGGTTTTGTTGCTGTTGTTGTTGTTGTTATTGTTGCCTGAACGGGCAGTGGTAATTTATTCCCGTACAAGACGTCAATTAATTGTTGGCCAACGAGCCGGGTCATACGCCTGTTTGCCCCCATCATCGTATTTAAGGGCCTTGTTTTTCTTGTTTCTTGAAGGAGAGGAACATTCTTAGTCTACGCTGATACTATTTCTGTCTCTTCCCCCCCACATCCTCTTTATTTCCATCAAATTGTGATCATTGTTTGAAGATTAAACGCAAAATACCGGACAGCTCCATAGTAACAACACAAGACGATCGTACAAAGAGCTACAGTGCTACTCTCTAGCGGCCGAGGCTGGTAAACGGTCGCACAGTTCATTACTATTTCGACATTGTATGAAAATAAACATTATTTTTAAACATTTATTAAATTATTATTTATACTTAATAACAAGAACATATTATATTTTATCAGCTACAATTCATTTCGCACTCAATCGAAATAAAAAAAGGTCCTCTGTTGCGTATACGCTTGGTTTGACACGTAGAAACTTTCATAAATGTTATGTCCACGTCTTCCCAAACTATTTTACAGTTCAATTTTCATGGGAAGAATCTAATCTGACAGGAAGTAGAGTCACTAGATTTATTTTGACATATTCATACGTCAAGTCGTGTGATCTGCAGCTGTCATTTTTGTATTTAATTGACCTCTACCTAAATAATAACGATAATAATAAAGTGAATTGTTAACAGAGGTAATAGACACGCATAATTTGATATATTTCTTTTAAATTCTACTTTACTCATCCCCTTATTAGCATAATTAATTTAGGATATCCCGGAAAAATGTATGTTTTACATGAAAGTGACTATATACTTTTTAGACACAAATGTAATATACATCAAGATAAGCATAGATAAAACTGAGCAGTTTTATATTCTAAATAATACATACGTTACATGTTTGTATATTTTTAAAGAGTAAACTGTAAGATTAATCGTATTAAATGTGCATTTAAAGACCTTTTCTAACATTACAAAACAATGTTTAATTCTACTTTATGGTATTAAGGTTCCTTAAGTTCATTGCCGTACTTACATAAGTACGCCACCTATCCCTATCTTGAGCTAATTCTATCCAGCCTACCTCACTGTACCCTATGCCCTATCTTGAGCTATTTCTATCCAGTCTAACTCATGACACCTTAGCCCTATCTTGAGATAATTCTATCCAGTCTACCTCATTACACATTATCCCTATCTTGAGCTAGTTACACGGGGAAGTTCAGCATATCACACTGTTACATGGGGAGAAGGTCAGAATATCACATTGTTACACGGGGAAGGTCAGCATATCACACTGTTACATGGGGGAAGGTCAGCATATCACATTGTTACACGGGGGAAGGTCAGCATATAACACTGTTACATGGGGGAAGGTCAGCATATCACACTGTTACATGGGGGAAGTTCAGCATATCACATTGTTACACGGGGGAAGGTCAGCATATCACATTGTTACACGGGGAAGGTCAGCATATCACACTGTTACATGGGGGAAGGTCAGAATATCACATTGTTATACGGGGAAGGTCAGCATATCACACTGTTACATGGGGGAAGTTCAGCATATCACATTGTTACACGGGGGAAGGTAAGCATATCACACTGTTACATGGGGGAAGGTCAGCATATCACATTGTTACACGGGAAAGGTTCAGCATATCACACTGTTACATGGGGGAAGGTCAGAATATCACATTGTTACACGGGGAAGGTCAGCATATCACACTGTTACATGGGAGAAGGTCAGCATATCACATTGTTACACGGGGAAGGTCAGCATATCACACTGTTACATGGGGAAAGGTCAGCATATCACACTGTTACATGGGGGAAGGTCAGAATATCACACTGTTACACGGGGAAGGTCAACATATCACACTGTTACACGGCGAAGGTCAGCATATCACACTGTTACACGGGGAAGGTCAGAATATCACATTGTTTACACGGGGAAGGTCAGCATATCACACTGTTACATGGGGGAAGGTCAGAATATCACATTGTTACACGGGGAAGGTCAGCATATCACATTGTTACACGGGGAAGGTCAGCACATCACACTGTTACACGGGGGAAGGTCAGTACATCACACTGTTACATGGGGAAAGGTCAGAATATCACATTGTTACACGGGGGAAGGTCAGTACATCACACTGTTACATGGGGGAAGGTCAGCATATCACATTGTTACATGGGGGAAGGTCAGCATATCACATTGTTACACGGGGGAAGGTCAGTACATCACACTGTTACATGGGGGAAGGTCAGCATATCACATTGTTACACGGGGGAAGGTCATGTTTCATGGGGATAGAGAGCCAGCATATCCCACTGTTACGTAACACAGATATTATACTCAAGTTCAAATATTGACAAAATTATATTTTTCATGTTTTTAATATTAGGAAATATACTTGGGGTAAATAAAACTTCTTATTTTGAGTTGTATTACATCTGAGTTGTCTCTTTTGGTTTCACTTATAGATAACTTCCTATTTTGAGTTGTATTATATCTGAGTTCCTCTTTTAGTGTCACTTATAGATAACTTTCTATTTTGAGTTTTATTATATCTGAGTTAGTGTCACTTATAGATAACTTCCTATTCTGAGTTGTATTATATCCGAGTTGTCTCTTTTAGTGTCACTTATAGATAACTTCCTATTTTGAGTTGTATTAAATCTGAGTTATCTCTTTTAGTGTCACTTAGAGATAACTTCCTATTTTGAGTTGTATTAAATCTGAGTTATCTCTTTTAGTGTCACGTAGAGATAACTTCCTATTTTGAGTTGTATTAAATCTGAGTTGTCTCTTTTAGTGTCACTTATAGATAACTTCCTATTCTGAGTTGTATTAAATCTGAGTTGTCTCTTTATAGATAACTTCCTATTTTGAGTTGTATTATATCTGAGTTAGTGTCACTTATAGATAACTTCCTATTTTGAGTTGTATTATATCTGAGTTGTCTCTTTTAGTGTCACAAAAACTTACCTATGAAATAATGACATTCACTCCTGATGTGAAAACTTCAACACAAATTATAGGAGGGAGGAGTCAGGATAAATGTATACTTGTTGTTACATGTGGGCTAGGGAGGTGTCAAAAAAAGTTTTAAAAATCCTTACTTACTTGGTTTATAGATGACGCCTTATAGAACACTTTTACAAATAATCTAATAACCAATAGGCTTCATAAATTAGGCAAAATAATTCTTAACCATTTGGACTCAATTTGACATCGACTTGTTCTGAAATAAAGTTGTTCCCAATTTACTACAAAAATGATTGGTGAAATATTTCATATCTTATAATTTTGATTAGTAATAATTACATGGATGTCCACTCTGTACACGAAACTAATGCGAATATTTCACACACACACAAAATGCAATTATAGAAGTTTCATCCTCCGCCGGTTTCCGTTCGCGTTGGTAATATCCGTTACCCGGTCGAGACTTCTAATTAAAACTTAGAACGAGTGTGGTAATCAAAGTAGGACCACGCGTCCGATGTGACGTAGCAATGGAATATGTACAGGACGGAGCCGAAAATATTCGACAATTCGTAACTTGAAAATAAAGAATCTAATTGAAAAGTAAATATTCACTACCTATATAAAAGCAAACTACCTACTATACTTTTTGAAGATAATGTCACTCAGATGAGCTCCACCGGACGTCAGACAAACCTCAGCAGGTTGACCATAATGTTCCTCAGTATAGATCGTCTAATTGTTTCCGACCCACCCTGTATTTGATATTGGCTTGGGTGAGGACTTTGTACAGCTGAATCTTCAAATGAAGGGCCTTATTAGACAACTTGAAAAGTTATTAAATTTACTTTAATTTCTTGATACGTCAAGGTTAGTCATGCTATCCGCCGCTGTAGTTTTCTGTTTTTAATATATATGATCAATTACTACAAAATTACACTAATAGTAGAGCAAAATGTAACATTTTCTAAGAGGTAAAATGTTTTGTATTTTATAAAAGAACTTACCTACGAAGATTGAACCGTAGAGCACAGCTTCTCCTTAGATTATTATTATTATTATTATTATTATTATTATTAGAACCACGTCTTACTACCCGTTCGGGTTATACGCACTTACGCTAATGTGTAANATTATTATTAGCACCGCGTCTTACTACCCGTTCGGGTTATACGCACTTACGCTAATGTGTAATGGTAGGGTGATTGTGAGATGAAATGGAGGACCTACAGTTTAACGTGGAATCCGAACCACGGTGGAGGCCTGGCATTCCCCACATTCACAAGCTGTCTTGTCAGAGGTGAAGGAAGGGTTTGGTAATCAGATAAATCTGTTCCCGGACCGAGGATTGAACCCCGGCCGCCAGCATAGAAGTCTGACACCTTACCCCTAGACCACCAGGTCACCTTCTCCTTAGAGAAACCACGGTTGAAATATCAGTTAGCTTGCAGTGGTTAGGTTTTTATTAGAAAAATTATGCACCAGACATTCTCGGAAATGATATCACCAAACACGGATTAAAAATATAGTTATATATATTGTGTTTGGGGCATCGCTCTCTAATGAGTTAGGGATAATAGCTGTAGAATCTAGAGAAACTGCACCCCCATTTATGGGGAAGTAGAATGGGATTTTTTTTAAAATATACTTATACATTCAGTCGGGATTCAAACCCCCGACTGGTAAACCAGACGATTGCAGGTATACTAAATTGTACTTAGGGTACACAAAGAAGGAGGGTGAATTTTAAGTGAAAGTATCAGCATTGACTTGTAAAAAAAAAATTAATAATCACATTGGGATCCAGCCATGGATCAAAATCGATTCATTCAAGTTTTTTTAGCACGCATTTTTTTCTTGTATTTTGCTTTAGATGGGAAAACATTCAAATTTTAAGTTCGAGTTTTCATATTGATGGGGTAGCTTTTTATTATAAAAATAATTTATTGATTAGAAATATTAATAACATTAAATGAAAGATTTATTAAGGTGTTTTCAAATATTAAAACACCTCATGAACACCATCTTATTTAATGTGGTTACGTTTGATCTTTTTTTTTTCATTCCTTATTACTCTTCACTGTACTGTCTATAAATAACTTAAATTTAATCAAAAGTGTCAGAAACGTTCTTTACGTTAGTTAAATCATACATTACCATTTCATACATACCGATGATCAAAATATTTATAAATGCCAATTTGGAATAAAATCAGAAATACAGTTTTCCCCCTAATATTATTAAAAATAAAGAATAGTATGGACTCCATCGTGTTAGTTAAGAAGGCGATTTACTTACTAAGTAACTATTGCACTTAACATTGTTTCTTTAAGTGAGTTAAATAAGATTTAAAATGGATTAAAAAGTTTTCTAACGGATCCCTTTTAATTCCTGCATTAAGCGTATAGCCCGAACGGGTAGTAAAACGTGGGGTTGAATAAAATATATATTCCTGATTTATTTATTATTATGTTTTTGCGTTCATAGTTTAATGCATTGATATGGTATGGAAATATTCTTATATTTACAATTTAAAAATAGCAACTCAAGTCTTGGGCCTTACAAAAGTGTACCATTAAAAAAAAGTTTTATCTAAGGTTTGTTTTTTGTAGACAACTGGTTATGCTTTAATAAGAAAGTAAAAATATAATTAATATTATTATTTAAAATGAGTGGAAACTACGCCACGTGTGCATCACCAATGATTGTTTGTAAGGCTTTGAACGGATATCGCCTGCCTAGTGTAGGATAGGCATCTCTCATAACAACACTGTGAAAGCGGTTGCTTCACAACTAGGCGGCTCATCAGTGTCCGAACGACGAATCTGCAAGTGTGTGGATGGGTAATAATAGGTTTGAGATAATAGAGCTTCTAGTTAACGGGTTCACACCTATTCATTCGTAACTTCACCTACTTTTGTATCAATTAAAAACTAAATACATACTTCATCGGTACCTGAAAGGCTGTGAACCCACAGCATAGCTTATATGCATGTGTCTAGTTGCGCTACTGTATTTCTGAGGTTATACAGTAGCCCCGTGGCTTCTTTGGTGCTGACTGACAGCTCACAGCTGACTTCTCACAGTCAACATTTAGGTATATACTTAAATTTTGACCGTCAGAAGTGATAGCTGCTTAACACATGTTTTTGCAGATCATATGGTTCGGCGTAAGGATACATAATTTGGTCTGGTAGCTTTCCAAAGCTTTTAGCTGTCAGCTGTGAGCTGTCAGTCAGCACCAAAGAAGCTATGGGGCTACTGTAGCTCTAATTACGACATTTACGCTTTTAAAGATGATAGAATGTTTCTTATTCAAGTTTATATCCACTGTTTATAAAATTGACCGTTCTTTGGTTGTAAAGCCGGTTTCAAGCTGGGAAACTTGCTTGCTCATTTATACAAGAATTTTATTTTCCACCAACATCTCACTGATACTGTGCTAAGATAGCTGTACATTGACCACTTTAAGGACGGACGCTACAGAAACTTATTGTAAATATATATTGCATTAAAATAGCTACGAGACATTTAAGTTGGGTGTGTAGAGAATGCAAGCTAAGGGCTGTATTTTTGCAGTTTTTATAGTAGAACTTTTGTTAGTAAAGAAAATTAAATAATTCCCCATAGAGTTTAATTTTCTTCCCATGGTGGTATCAACAGTTTGTTTGCGTCACCTACATCCCCACCTTAAGGAGGGCAACTACAGAATTATATTGTGAATATTTGCTTTATTAGGAAAGCTATATATATAGTAATTATTATATACTGTATTAGAATAACTAATAAAATTGTGATAGGAAGGACCATATTGTGCAATTACTAAATTTATCAAAACTATTTTAATATAATATTCATACGTCAACTCATGTAATTTACAGTCCAATTTTCATAAAAAGACAGAAACGCTACTAGATCTACTTTCATGTATTCATACGTCAACTCATGTGATCTTCAGGTGTCACTAATGATGGATATCATCAATACCTATAAAATAGCAATACTAATTTGGAAAAGGTCCTTTTTATCAAAATGCAACTATTTACAATGACAACTTTAAGGATGGACGCCACAAAATCAGCCTGTAATAAATAACTCTTAACTATTCGTGAATATTCATGTCTTGAAGTTTTACTCCAGGATTGTTATTGTTGCGATGTTGTTCGCACTGAGGTACAAAGAAATGTGTGTCATTTCTGTGTCACCTGAATAATTCTCTCATAGGCAGGGGGCATACAAATGAACATCGCCTCCTGTTGGCACAGCGACACAGGTGCTATCTCGCGGCTAACACCTGACACAGCACCAGCTGATAAACTGCTGTGACAAATATATGCATAAGGTAACAACGTTTTCCATGTACGGCACCGGAATCACTCTTTGGAGCAAAACAGGCGTATGAGATACAGTCTGATTCTCATAGGAAGCACGTTATTTGAAAACTGAACATTTATATTGCCACAGTAGAAAATATATATATATAAACATTGTATTTATATTCTTAGTCTGTTTGGTTAGTAATGTAAAGAGAAATCATACAGTAATATTTAATAAAGTATTATTGTAAGATTTGACGACTTTATAAACGAATTTTTTAATTAACATATCAAATAAAACATTTATAAAATGTCAAATTTTAGTGATTTTCAATAAATTTTGGTGGTAGAAAGTGGGCTTCCTATAAAGATCGGGGTTTAAATAAGAAGTTTCAATAGCCGAATGGTTTTCGGCGTCACTTTTGCAATAGACTGGACTGCTGATGACAGGGATATCGGGGTTCTATTACCGGGCAGGTGTCCTGAGGGCTGTTTTTCCTAAATGGCCTATTCACGCTTCCTCCATGCAAATGCGGGTTCATTTACATTTCATACAAAGTCATCGCTTTTCATACAAAACGCATTAGCGTAGTCAGTACATTTATTATTATTACTATTATTATTATCAGCACCGCGTCTTACTAACCGTTCGGGTTATACGCACTTAGGCTAATGTGTAACGGTAGGGTGATTGTGAGATGAAATGGAGGACCTTCAGTTTAACGTGGAATCCGAACCACGGTGGAGGCCTGGCATTCCCCCACATTCACAAGTTGTGATTAATACACGTCTTGTCAAAGGTGAAGGAAGGGTTTGATAATCAGATAAATCTGTGCCGGAACCCGGCATAAAAGTCCGACACCTTACCCCAAGACCACCAGGTCACCTTCATAAACGTATAGTGCGAATGGGTAGCAAAACCTGGTGTTATAAATAAATAAATAAATAATAATACCTCAAGAGCTAAATAGCTTGAAGAAGATTTGGAATGTACCAGTGGCGTGATGTGGAGTGCTATAAGGGTAGCAAAGTTTTTTATACTGCACCTGTGACTAACTCTCATCACTCACTAAACCGGCCCCGTGGCGCAGTGGTCAGTGCATCTGGCTACAGGCCTAGGGGTCGCGGGGTCGATATTCAGGTGGTACGTGGGGTATGTTTCCCTTAATGAGGATGTACTCAGTGGTCAACAGGGTTTGGTAAATTAGGCTTAAGCTAGGTTTAAGACTAAAAATATCTTGACAATCCCATAATAATCATCATCCCATCATCTCATTGCGGGTACAACGTGTAGGTGACCTCCTATGTTGGACGACTGTATGTGACAAAAGAGTGGCTAATAGTCTACACATAAGGCGACCGAACCTGGACGTCAAGTTCATCCCAGTAAAATGTGTCATACGGTTTAGATTAAAATAAAACAATCACTCAGTAAAAAAACTTATTGACCCGGTAGCAACTATTCATTCCCATGTGAGATATGCTGAGAATGTTCTATGTATGATTGGTCAAATGGGGTATGAGTGGGGGAGAACACACAACTAATTTTTTTAACAGATACAGCTTAAACAAGCTTTGCTTACCCTAAAAAAAACCTCCACGAAACCTCACCGGACTGAGGGTGATGAGTTTTCAACCCTAAAGTGGATTTTAAGAACTTCCCATCCGTCCGGATATGGCTGGACATGCACTCAGCCTTTAGGCTGATTAGTGTTGTCCACACCATCTGGTAGAAATCACATTTATTAAGTTAGTTTATAAAGTGCGGTGGTATCCCGTTGTCTTACGCACTGAAATTCTACGAACGAGTGCGAAAGGGCATACCAAATTTGCCGGAAATGTATTTTCACATAATTTACAGGGTTATTTTGCATTCCACAGTAGACATGGGACCAACGACTTTACTCTCCCTTCAAAAGAAGTTGTACTACGGATTTTTATCGCTCAAAGTAAACCCGTCAACCTCGGATGGGTTTGAACCAACGAATATCGAGTCTTGATGTCAAAACTTTACCCCTAGACCACCTAGGTTGACGCTACTGGATTATATATTATACGTAAATATAATAAACGGGCTGATTAGAAATTGAGAGTTTATATAATAATTAGTAATATTTGATTAAACCCATCCTGTACTGACTTAAATTTTAACCTCACGCTCATTTTAAATCACGAAATAGTAATGGCGCTGAATCCTAATTAAAATGAATAACATATATAGTTAGTTGTACAATGCATAAATGAAAATATATTGTTTCATAAAATATGACAATGCAATACAATACAATTAGATTGTGTAAGCAAATATATGAAACATATTGTTTTAAAGTAAGCCTTCTATTCAGGGTGAGCGGCACTTTCTTTGTAATATTTCGTCTAATAACAACTACAGCGTCGTGTGAAAACAATTCGTCATACTACATTTTGAAATGACTGCCACATCGAACATTAATTATATTATTTATAAATGGTTTTAAATAATCATTGGTAACGATAAACTGCCGCTTATAGGGGTACTGTACATTTTAATTATACTAAATATATCAGTAAAAAATGACACTTATATACGGGAATTTAGCTCAGGACCTGTATCCAAGTGTCTTTTTTCCACATTATCTAATATTAATTTCTTTTGAGATAAAATTTTAATATTTGTCTTACAGGGATAACTAAGCTTAGGGATGGATTGGTTCGGATACACCGGTTTCGGTTCCTTTGAAAGTCGATTATTAATTTCTAGACTGCATTCATTTATAAAAATGTTCATACGTGCATACATACAAAAACATTAAAATTAATATCGTTTAGAAAAAATAAAGTATTTTATTCTCAATATACAAATTACTTGCTTCCTACATTTTATCTTCTGGTACACAGGATGACAACTTGTGTAGTGATCCATATAACATAAATAACGACCTTTCGCTGGTAAAGTTACTGGCTCTTTAATTCAAACGACATAAAATAATTGATAAACCTAAATTGAAACTAAAAATAATTGAATAATGAATTAATAGTCAAACCAGAAGAGACCAAACTACATTCAAAACTGATGAAAATCACTTAGTGTATAGTCAGAAAAATCTAGAAATTTTCATTTCTTTATTAGTTTTTTTAATTATATGATTTCGGATACTTAAAATTCTTATAGATTCAAAAATTGTTGATAAGCTTCGATTTTAAAAAATAATATGTTAATAATATAATTATATCGTATCGCTTTCTTTCATTAAGTTTTATTGAAACTAAAAAGTTTATTTTAAATAATTACTTTTGAAAAATGCTTAGTTTGTGTTCGCTCACTAGCTTGCTTGCTTTATCGCACATTTTACCAAATAAAACTCTATGAGTCTATTCTTAAATTTAAGCCATTGTTATATGAGACTTAAAGATAATCCCAAGTGAAAGGGTAGAGAGTGACCATAGATTAGTGATAGCAGATTTGAGTTGCATTACTGTAAGTGTAAGGCATAAGATAACGGAGAAGAAACAGAAGATCAAAGTCTGGGAATTGCCCAAGAACGGGACAAATAACGAATATCAACGTAAAATTAGGCAAAAGATACCAAAATGTGAAATCAGAAATAGAGGGGAAGGGTGAAAACATTTCAAAGACATTCCAGTGACTGTAGTAGTGTACGGGAAAACTAGTGAAAGAGTGAGAGAAAAAGATACATCATAGTGGAATGTTAGAGTGAAAGGAACATTAAGCGAGAGGAACAGAACAAAGACGATACTAAATAAAGGAAATACATAAATCAGACAATATAAGACCTGAAAATAAAATTCAGGTGACAGATCAGAAATACAGGCTTAACAAAATATAAGAAAGACGAATAATCACGGAGGAGTAAGAGAAATATTGTAATGAGTTTACAGGTAAATTAGAAGAGGATACCAGTATCCCTGACCTTGTCCCACTCTAGCACATAAGACAGCTCAACAGATGCTCGTGAAGTGTTCAGAGGCTACCAG
>CABEEJ010005568.1:31799-48643 GCA_901482245.1 Timema douglasi | reverse complement strand
TAATTTGAAGTTCCTTAGAAGATCATCACTTAGAGTGTTCTTCGTTTGATTCCCGCCGCCCTATTCCCGAAATTAGATGCCTCTAAAAGATATTTGAAGTAGCCTTCTACCAGAAAATTTTAAAATGGAATGTCCTTAGATGATATTGAAAGTGATCTTCCCCCAACACATTTTAAAAATTGAATGCTTTTTGAAGTTAATTGGACGGGTCCTCGCTTACATTCAAATAAAATGCATATAGAAGCTATTTGGAGTTGTCCTTACCTGGAAATGTTTTGAAAAATTAATGCCTCTATAAAATATTTGAAGTTTAATACAAGGCCATCTCTAAGCTTCAATTAAAAAACTTCATAAAATTTCGGGAGGTTGAACTCCATACCACCCTCACCCCCTGTCTTCGCCCGTGGATATCACAATAAAACTACTGAGATAGTTGAATTTATTTCTCACCTTCACAAATAGTTGAAAGTAAGTACTTTCTTCACTTGGTCCTACATTGTGATAGCTGAATATTGTTTAAAGTTTAATCAATTACTTCGACATTTTATTCGATACGTTTATCGTAAATTATTAATTAAAGTAAATATTTGTCACCCACGAAAATCACCCGCCGCGAGTTACAGGGCAACTGTTGACATTTTAGCAAGATAACCTCGTTTTGTTCCCGCTTTGAGATATGAAAATTTGCGCATGCTCGACTCGTTGCAGTTGTGATAAGCGCCGCAAGTCTCGATTGCTTCACCCGTGACATCTGTCGTGAGTTTATGTAAGCTATAAACGCGTCTTGCCTCGGTGACTCGGTGATTATAATAGAATAAAAAAACAAGTATAATATATTTATTTAATTATTGCCTTGAATAGTTATATATTATATACCTGTAAATTAAAATACAATAGTGTTTGATAATATATTATAAATACTTACATTACAATTTTTGTAATAATAATGACGTATTTTAGATATAATATTTACAGGAAATGCTCAAGTAGGCAGTGACAATATTCTCAACGTGCTGCCATCTGAGGACGACGAAAGCCACGTCACATTGAAGAATATTTGCCAAATTTGCAAATTCTTTCTAAAATGAATATATTTCGGCTTCTTGGGGATTTATCTCATCTTCTTGCTATCATAGTTTTACTCCTGAAAATATGGAAAACGCGTTCATGTGCAGGTATGTACTGAATTTAATGTTTAATGTTATCTTTCGGAGCTTTACTTCTAACCGGCGGTTGTTGTTTGAAGCCAAAATTGTATACGTTCCCCCTCCTTATTGGACGTAGGCCTATGTATCCTCAAATATTATTCACACTAAGCGATTATTTTCATTAAATACAAAAGAATTAGAACATGCATTCTAAGATTGACCGATTAAAAACCTAAATGTTTTGAGGGTTTGAAATTGAGTCGTGTTAATAGATGTAACTAAAACACAAATTGTGGAATGTGACAGATCATAGTTCACTTTTCGTTTGTTTTTCTTTCCCCTCATCATTCTGTTCTTTTCTTCAGATATGATTATTAAAACGTGGCATTATATAAACTGAGTCTTGTAGCTTTTTTATTGTTTAATATTTTAAACAACTTGTTTAATTGAGAATCCCAGCGCCTATTAGAAAATGTATTATAGGCAGTTCTCTCCTAGCAAGTCACTTCATATCACTACTCGTAATAAATGTCCTCACAAATTGTATGTATGAAAGATTATATCAACAGCCTTATCATAGCTTTGGGTTTTAATTGTAGGTTGGAATGTCAGGGGTGGGGGGTAAAACCCAATAACTCTTGTCTTTTAGGCAGATTACATTTTTTGAAGCCCTACACCACAAAATGTATTCTAATACTACACTAACAATATTTAATTATAGTATCATACTATAAGGCAGAGTCTGCGATGGAAATGTGGAAATTGTCAGCCACATATGAATGGTCATCTAAGACCATGAGTTATCACATAACGCTGCTATCTTCGACTCGGGAAGGCTTTACACCGCCAGTAGTTCAATGACAACCGTAGGAATGTGCGTATTGTGACGTATTAAATAGCCAGGCTATTATATTTATTAGCTACGGCTATAGCCACATCTAAATGTCACCTGACCTAACTCCTGGATAGCTCAGTGGTTAGAGCAACCTTGGCATATCAAGACAAAGGTCTCGGGTTAGATTCCTGTATCCAGATGTGTGCAGCTATAATTATAATTAACAAATGTAATATTATTATCACCGCGTCTTACTACCCGTTCGGGTTATACGCACTTACGCTAATGTGTAATGGTAGGGTGATTGTGAGATGAGATGGAGGACCTACAGTTTTACGTGGAATCCGAANGTGTAATGGTAGGGTGATTGTGAGATGAGATGGAGGACCTACAGTTTTACGTGGAATCCGAACCACGGCGGAGGCCTGGCATTCCCCACATTCACAAGATGTCTTGTCAGAGGTGAAGGAAAGGTTTGGTAATCAGATAAATCTGTGCTGAGACCGAGGATTGAACCCCGGCCGCCAGCACAGAACCCCTGGACCGCCAGGTCACCCAAATGTAATGTTATAGCTTGCTGAAAAACTCCATGTAATGACGGTGTTACATTTTTAATCACGATACGCTGTAATATATGATAAGACGCTCAAGCGACTCCCCTGATGCTGGAGACTCTTGCAGATAAACGTGTCTCGAACCTGGAGATTTCCCGCACAATTTTTACTGTGACTCGTAATTTAACTTGATTATATTGGTAGTTTGGTGATAACCATCGTCAATAATGTTGTTCCTCTCGTAGGTATCTCCGGGAAGTCGCAGATTCTGTTTGCGATAGTTTACACGACAAGATACCTGGATCTTCTCACGACTTACGTCTCGGCTTACAACACGTTCATGAAGGTGGTCTTCATCGGGGCTTCGTACGCGACCATTTACCTGATGTACCTAAAGTTCAAAGCTACTTACGATCATAACCATGACACCTTCAGGTGAGTACCCACGCTCGTTAGGGTCCTCCCCCCGTTTGTCACATCTTACTACCCATCTAGGCTGCTATTACCATGTCCTACTATCTATTGGGGTTATATGCTTATGTACTAATTACGCTAATAGTGTTAGGAATTGGGAAGGCTATATTTAAAGGAAGTGTACCCACATTTGTGTGGAGGGCGAGTGGGACACCCTCATTATGGTACATCCGACCAGGATTCGAACCTCACTCTCCTTTTTCCTTGTCATCAGCGGTCTAGTTGACTGTGAGAGTAGCGCCTTAGACTATGCGGCCACTGAAGCAGGTATTATTGTAATTAATGTATGTTTACAACCCAAACAGGTATTAGGATACGGTGAGAAATAAAATCTGCTTTTATTAAAGTACCTGCATGTTGGGGGGGTCAAAGCGGGGATTCGAAGGTTGGATTCTTTGACCTCAGTGTTATTTTTATGGTATGACATTTATAATGTGCTAAATAATGTTCCGATATTACGTGTTCCAGAATTGAGTTTTTGATCATCCCGGCTGTCGCGTTGTCTCTTCTCATCAACCACGACTTCTCTGTGCTCGAGGTCAGTCGTCGGCTCTAGACTATATTCTAGTGCAGGGGTTTCCGACTGGCGGCCCGTGAAGTTTCTTGTAAAAATAATCTAGACCCCCATTGAAGTACCAAGTGATATTTTTAGTTGAATAAAAGGATAATTTTGAATTGCTTAGGGAAAACCCCATGAAAGCTCCAAATGATGTTCATTCAGTGATGAACTTAGTTGTGCTCTATTTTTATAATAACTTGTGTATCCACGTGAGTCGTATATCCTCCCACGCTTTAGTCGATTATGATGCGGTCACTAGACTTGTGGGCACCCCTCGAGCACTTTCAAGTTGGAAATCCTTGCTCTAGAATGTTTTGAAGCGTGACTATACTACTTGGTTCCACACAAGTTTTGTGCCGATAGCGTCAGTTTTATTGTTTAAATGGAGGTGTTCAGATTAATGTAGAAAGTTGATAATCTTGCCCAATTTACAGGAAAGTGTGATTTTTTATTTGGTTTTTAAAACTAGGGGTGTTAGAGTAGGTATACCAAAATTCGAGTTGCAATTGTTTTTAGTAGCTGCTCAAACTCGAGTCGAAGATTTTTCTTAACTCAAAAAAAAAATTAAGAGTACCTACTCTGAATCTTCATTTTTTTTCTAGAAAATTCAGAGTTTAATTTAATTTAATTCAATTTTCAGATATAATTTATAGCAAGTCGAGTCCCTCAATATTTTCTTTTGTCTAATTAAAAAAAAGTTACAATTATGCTAAATGTATATAAAATTTTGAAATTGTGTTAACTTACTATAACTTTTTTTATATAAAAAAGGTTTGTACTTATTTATGGATCTAATACAGAAATTCAACTCCATATTACTTGAACTAAGAAAAAACTGGATGTTTTCATTCAAACTCAACTCAAAAATGAATAATTCGTACCCGAGCACCCTCATTTTGAATGAAAAAAAAGGGCCAGCCTATAGACATTCATCTTCAAATTACACACACACACACAACTGAATGGGGATGTAGCTGACATTCTTGGAACGTTACACATGACAAATTTCTTGAACACATTGTCAACAGAGGACGAAACTTTGGTTTCCCATTTCTCCCCGAGAGCAAGCGCCAATCAATTAAATGGCACCATTCTTGATCGTCGACAAAACCGAGAAAATTAACAGACACCGAAGAGGAGGCATTTTGGTTGTTAATTTTTGACCAAAGGCATAAGAATCCCTGTGGGTGCCTATTGCTCAACACTAAGGAGGGACATTCAAAACCGGCAGAGGAGCCTATTTTCAAGTGGCGTGGCACTCCTGCTTACTGCTTCCGAGACGAAGTAAACACGGCTTCAAGATTTTGGCTGGGGAGTTTTGGGCAGTATATGATTTGAAAGGAATGGAGACGTGAAGGATGCAGTCGAGGAATGGTTAAATGATCCGGCGGCAGATATGTCCACAGCGTTGCCATAAAACAAACTTGTCTCACAGTATGACAAGTGTCTAAATCTTGGTGGGGATTAAGTAGAAAAGTAGCTTAAGGTATGTCATGAGAAAAAATAACATTTAAAAAAGGGATGTTTTAGTTAAAAACAACTCAAACGGGTATTACTTTCTGGATTACCCTCAAAACAGCTCTTAACTGGAGTATTTTAGCTGTCAACATTTATTCTAGCGAAGCTTCATTGTTGTTGAATTTGGATTATTTTTTTCCTTGGATGCAGAGTTGAAGCTGATAGTTTTCCAAAGCTTTGTACACCCCTAGTCTCTTTAAATGTCGCTAAAATTAGTCGACCTCGATCTTGTCCCGTGCCAGATCCTGTGGACCTTCAGCATCTACCTGGAGTCTGTGGCCATATTGCCGCAGCTGTTCCTCGTGTCGAAGACGGGCGAGGCCGAGAGCATCACGTCTCACTACTTGTTCGCCCTGGGCTCGTACCGAGCGCTCTATTTGCTCAACTGGATCTACCGCTACTACGTTGAGGTGCACTACGACCTGATAGCCATCGTCGCTGGTGTGGTTCAGACTGTACTTTACTGCGACTTCTTCTATCTGTACATCACGAAAGGTGAGTCCGACACTCCTCTCTTCATGTCATCCTACAGCTTTGTACTCTACTGCTACTTCTTCTACCTGTACATCACGAAAGGTGAGTCCGACACTCCTCTCTTCACGTCATCCTACAGCTTTGTACTTTACTGCGACTTCTTCTATCTGTACATCACGAAAGGTGAGTCCGGCACTCCTCTGCTTCCCTCCGTCCTCCCACTCTCCGTCTTAACACAACTCCTCTTATCTTCATACATGCTTTTCACCCTCATTACGCTACCTCTTTCCATCAGCCGTCGAATGGCAAAGATCAAGTCTCTTGTAGACCTCTCTCCGATATCTTCTCATACATTTGTATACAGCGCTATCCTCCTATAATTCACACACCTCTTCCTGTTTCAACCCTGTTCTCCTCCCAAATCACCCTCAGCACCCTGTGTACTCCTGCTCCTCCCACTGTTCGGTTTTCCTTGTTTCATCTTCTTTAATGTGTCCTCCACCTCTTTCCATGTTTGTCTCACTCCCTCCTGTTCATGGTTAAATATCTTCTAAAATATCCCTTATTCTTCTCCTGTGTTTATCTTGCTTTCTTCTTCATCCATCATTCTCTCTCCTCCGGTTTCTTACCTGGCTATATAACGAACACCTTCTTACTTCTTCATCCCTTTTCATTCTCGCTCTTCTCTCATACTCCACTGCTTTCTTTATTCTGTCGTTCCACCGGACCTTGCTTCTCGATCTTTCATGTGTTCATACGTCAAGTCATTTGATCTTCAGCTGTCACTTTTGATAGATATTATCATCGATATAGTAAAATGTTATCACTGCTGACCATAAACGAATGTATTTGTATTTTCTAAAAAAAGCCCTTTCTATAAGAATTGTATTGTCGGGGGTAAGTGGAGGGTACATATGAAATGTTGCGCCCCTGGTACGAAACTACCCCTTCTCGTATTGTTTGTTTCAGTGCTGAAAGGGAAGAAACTGCAACTGCCGGCTTAAGTACGTTTATTGTCTCCTCAACTTGACGGAAGAACTTATTAAAAACACACAAGCAAGAGTCAATGATTGCGCGCCTTTACAAGTGCAATGCAAAGAGACACATTTGTGGGGGGTGATTCGGTTGGAGAGAGTTTTATTGTAAGTTTTGGGGTAAGAAGGGGGTAATATGGTTGCATTTATAGATGCTGAATGATTTCAATAAATATGAGAGACTTTATTAGTTTATTTTGTATGTTTAGAGAAGTCCCTCAACATTTATTTATATTTAATCATTTATCTTGTTTTCATTGACAAAAACATTGTTTTTTTTTCCCTTGCAGTGATGAGTCAGAATGCTGTGTGTTCATTTTGTAATTATTAAAAAAAAAGGGTGAAGATAAAAAACAGCAGTTGTGGCAGGAGTTAAATCTGTGTTAAATTTTATCTCGGTTTATTTTTTCTGCCCCAACCCTGACTTTGAGAGTTATGTAACCTCATTTTTAGAACATAACATTTAAAAAAAGAGTATGTTACCCTATTGGCAAATTTAATAATAAATGTTAACAAAAACGAGATAATTACTACATTTATTTATTTATCTGATTTCGAGACAATCATTTTAAGCATTTTAGTTTAAATAATCAAATTTTACGCACATTTTTTTGTTTTGGTTTTATTTTTGAATGCACATGCAAGTAATTTAAAAAGTGGTTGTTAGTACAAAATGGGCGCGTGGTTCATTAATGGATGTCAACTAAAGACATAACGGTGTTTCGTTTCGACACCGCTCTCGTTGCGGGCTATTTTCCAAATAATACTGACGTTTTCACTATGGCTTCCATATCCTATGCTTTTACTTTTTATTAACTGACTTTTATTAATAAAATAATAAATTTGATTGCTAGGTTTGTCATATTTTAGTTTAAACGCATCTAATTGCCTGCATGACAAAAATAGGATTTCAAAATTACTCTCCGCTATCAAGTTGCTATTTATATTTTTGTATTAAACATTTTCACATCTCTTTTATTAATTAAAGGCGCAGTATCGCCAATCGTTTAGAAACGGGGATTTGAACACTTGTTTTTATTTCTTAATGAAGAGTGTTTTAACACAAGATCATACCAAAATCAATAGTTCTAATCTAATCCCGTAACTAATTACTTCAGATGTCAATCATATAAATGCTGAATACATTATATGAATTTCATATTAGCGTAAACTGTAAAGTTAAACTTAGTTTATTGTAAAAATATTATACATGAAAGAATGTACAGTAACTAATAAAAGGAACAAAATTGTGAAAAAATATGATTATTGTCGGTCAAGTGTGAGTGTGTGTTAATGTGTATTATCACAGCTAACTGTTTTAAGAGGGGTCATTAGTTAAAATTACTTATATTTCTAGTATTTTACTTAGATGAATCTAATAAAATAAGGTATGAAATGTCTTGGTTTCTTTAACCCTTTCACTGCTATAGCAGTTTGTGGTATTGTGCATCGCCCAACGTTTTCGAATTTCACCCACCATTGCTAAATACATTTATAAACGCACAGATCTCTAACTTTCTGTACTGCCAACATAATCTTTTGGCTTTACTTTGGAACTATTACGAAATATGTATTTTGTTCTTCTTTTTTTTTTTTACATTTCTCGTTGAACTGATTGTTTACTGTGTAATGCATTTTCGGTTGTTTTCTTTGTATCGGTAGTTTAGGAGTTATTTATAAATATATTTTCAATAGTTACACAGTTTAAGCTCGGCGAAACGTTGATAATCGTAAAAATAGGTGACAAGCAAAAAATGACTGCGTTTGCAAGAATATTCCTAATTCAGCACAATTATGTATACAGATATTTGACTTATTTAGCAGCGAAAGGGTTCAAACTAGGGACCATTTGGTTTCACTAGTCATTATTCAAGGCCGTGTTTATATTAATTCATAACTAATAGAGAATAGTGCACAATTCATAATATGAATGCAATTGTTCTCAAATAAATTGTTTCTTAGACATTAAAGTAATAAAATTACCTAATTTAACTGGTGCCTATGCTAATAAATCAAATTTGAATGTTTTTCGATTCTGAATTTGTTATTGACTTCCCCTTTATTTTCAATCATATTCACAATTGTAGTAATTGACACCAAAAAATAAAAATCTGTTAATAACAAATAGGTATGGCTACTTACTATAAGCTATTTTCCATCTGCTTGTAACTGGTGTTTTATTGGCTAGAACCTTTCCTTAGCAGTTTCATTGGCTGATACTTCTAAAGTCCATGTATAACACATAAGTTAAATGTTAGATCCATTTTATGTGTGTTATTTGCTATGCTTTAATATGAAGGCAGTCTTAGAACCAGGTTCGGTCGTTATAAATTGTTTTTTTATTTTATAGTAAATGTTTAAAACAAATCCTTAATAAATACATACGGGGAAATAAATAAAGCTTTATTCAGACAGTGTTTGTTAACCGACGATGCATTGCGATGCAAACTTTAAATATTATTATCTAGTAGATAAACATGTGTTTTAGATCATTCTCCCAATGGATGTTTTCATATTATATCGTTGTGTCGGGGCTCAATCCAATACATCGATACACGCTTTACATTAACAAGTTATTTCAAATCTCCTCACGACGGACAATGAAGCTTCTAGCTCGACAGCGCATGTGCACTGATTTGATTGGTTCTCTTGCGCTGAGGATCTCGGGGCATGGCGGACAAAGTGGAAATGAGTTGAACTTTAGCAGAACAGTTTGCGCCAACGAGGTGGAAATCTTGTGATTGGTTTATAGCTTATCACGTGACCACAGTTTTGTTCCGCACTTGTTTTTCGGTGAATGTATGAATCCACAGTAACACTGTCAAAATTAATCAATCGTTTCCAAAACACAAATTCTCTGCAGCTTCTTTGGGCTTACTGTCTACTGGTTAGTGAATCTCATGGTGTTCATGTCAATACGACGGTTTTCAATTATATGTGTTCACTATGTTTTTGCTTGCCTCGTTCTTAAGGCATTTTTCAGCCACTGTTTTATGTTGATAATTCGATAGTTTTTATTTGCTTGTTTTCTTTTGTATCTGCTGTGCGCGTGTATTGTTAACTTCATAACAAAGCTGACCCCTCAAAATCATTATTAGCTTTTTATATGAATTTGAAAGTTAAAGAAGGCTATATTCTGTTTACATCGAGGCTGTGGAACCTAACTCGCTGAATGTTAACAGTCAATGTTCTCCACCCGAGCTGCATCAGTGGAATATTTGATGACGTGTGATAAAAATTGACTTTAGACGGGCGGTGCCCTGTTTGAAGGCTCCGGGAAGAACCGAATTGATATGTAGTTTTAGGTCTATAAAGGTTTATTTTGGTTCTTAAGGGTTCTAAATTTTTATAAATCTTTTTTTAGTGCCTTCTTACACTTATTTCAAAACTTTCAATTATTATTTTTTTGTCAAGTTATGATGTATTTAAAAGAACCATAAAAACTTTTCTTTTTCTGTAACTTGAACCTTAAAATGTTGGATTGGAGAATAAGAATCATATCGGATAGATATTTGGTTTCTACTCTCTGGGGAGAACACTGATAAATGATTTTATAATAACGAAAATTGATAAAAAAGAAACTATAAAGTGTAAATTTGATGAAGAAAGCCCATCTAGGGAAAGAGGAAAAATGTGTTAAGAGTCCAATACACAAAGGTGACATCTTCCTTTCTGCTCACTTCTACTAGTCATGCGCACAATCAAACACAAATAGAGTAATGTTTCATCATTGTTGCCCTTATCAAACAAAAAGAGAACAATACACTTTACATAAACACTAAATTATACCATTTTGAATTTCAGATGGAATATCTTGGGTAGGTTTTCTTCATTAAATTTGCACATATTAATTTATTTAGGTTTGTTATATTGGTAAAAAGGTGGACAAGACAGTTCTCGATTGACGTAGAGGTAATGGCTCTCTCTTGAAGAAAAATATTGATTGTTACCGCCGAATCCTATGACCTAGGTTTCATTCTATCAGAACTTTGAACAAGTTTCGATGTGATCTATTTATGTGAACGAATATAAGAATTTGTTTTACCGTGCTACGTGAAGGGAGACGAGATCATTCCCTAGTTCATTGTTTAGCTTTAGCATTGTAAATATACCTGATTACCGTACTTGCCAAACTTAGTTGTGTAATTTAATTAAAATCAAATCAAATTTTATGGACATTTTATTTTGTTTAGAACACAAAAAACAAGTAGCACAATACATTTTTGTTAAAATATGTCAGGCTTGTGTGAAAGTTTATAAATAAAATCGTGTAATTAAAGTTGAGTTATTTATTTATATTTTTAGAGTTGGATCACATGGTCAAAGGCATCGCTCTCCCAATAGACTAAATTGTTGATAACGAAGAGATAGGGGTTCAAATCCCAGTTGGATGGTTTTCCACACACTACACAAACGTGCGTACACTTTCTCTAAACGCAACCTTCCTAATTCCTAGCCTATTAACATGATCAGTAAATAAGCGCACAACACAGACGGGTAGTATGATGCGCTGATAACACAACACACACGTGTGACCTACGCTCGGCGTGTTTTTCCTCGACTCTTGATTCGACCCAGCTCTAAATAATATCCAACCATAACTAAGATTCAGAAATAGTATCTTGCACCAAGAACCGTGCGGGCGGCCGTCGGACAACACTTTAAAAATCAGTAGTTTCTCAGAAGTAGTCCCACGTGGCTCTCCAGTTCGGAAACATGCACTTGCTCCTGTGGGCGAGAGAACACTCATTGGAACAAGACACTGGGTGAACAACTCGATGAAGGTGAGCACACTTTTAACAGAACAAGTGGAGACCTGGCGGTCTGGGAGTCCGGGTTCAATCCTCGGTCCCGGCACAGATTTATCTGATTACCAAACCCTTCCTTCACCTCTGACAAGGCATCTTGTGAATATGGGGAATGCCAGGCCTCCACCGTGGTTCGGATTCCACGTTAAACTGTAGGTCCTCCATTTCATCTCACAATCACCCTACCATTACACATTAGCGTAAGTGGGTATAACCCGAACGGGTAGTAAGACGCGGTGCTAATAGTAATAATAATAATAACAGAACAAGTGTGATCATTAGATACCACCTGTTATAACAGATACTTGGTCCTCATCAAAACCTGTAGATAGCGAAGGAAGCAAGACTGAGGTGGTACGAGGACGTTGGAGTACGTGACAGGAACTATATTACCACACCTTGAGTGTGGTCTCTCGGCTCCTCAGCCCCAGGAGGCCCGTCTTGAGGGTGTTGTCGTTGAGCACCGCGGTGTAAGGGACCCCCATCTCGTCGTTGCGGAGGAACTGGGACTCTTGAGATCTCTTGGCCACGTCCGGTAGCAACAAGGTGGAGACACCGGCCTTCCTCAGCTGTCTCGTCAGGTACGCGGCGAGCTGGCTCAACTCCTCGCTCGTCGCCGACGCTAGAGAGAAACTCACCCTAATCACTGCGCTAAGACTGCTACCTTGCAAAGTAATCAGAGGGTACACAGCTTGAACTCACAGGAAGAAGAAGCAGAGAAGGCGAGTTTGTAAGGGGCCAACTTCCTGTGGAACCTCATGACCTCCTTGGGGACACCCGATAGTTGCACCTCGTCGTGAGAGTCACACAAAAACGTGAACACGGCACACTCGAGGGTGGTCCAGCTCTCGATGACGTGCGGGGTCACCCTCTTTCGACCGTCCCTGGCCTGGACGGCGAACAAGGACAGAGCATCAACATGATCCGCGGGGGCACTGTAGTGTTCCACTCCCCAAGGATACCCCCAGGGATTTCTTGGGGGTAAGCCACCACTCGTACAAATTAATTGTACATTAACAGCAAAGCTCACAAGATTTAGATGCGGATATGAACGCATCGAACATCCACTCAGACTCTGCCCCTTAAAGTATGAGTGAAGAATGACCTTGAGCATGGGACAGACATGGATAGTTCAGTGGTAGAACACTTGCGCTCTATGCCCTGTGTTCGATTCCCGTGTCTCTCAGTTTTCAAATTAACAAATATAATAGGTCTGGTAAATTTGTATTATAGTTTCTTTCTTTCTGTCGTGGCTTTTATTATTTACCACCAGAGATTTATTACAATTTGAAACGACCGATTATTACTGTGTGTTTATTATAATAGTTATATAACTGATAAATTAATGATCTGAAGTATGGTTGTTGAGTGTCTTCAATAAATATGTAAGACTAAACCACCGAACAAGTAAAATAATATGTCTAAAACAAATTCTGATCCAAAATTGGTGAATATTATAATTCTTTTGGATTTGTTTTTATTGTTTTATCCAGGGTATCTTTTCAGGATCTCTCGGCCATCCAAACAGGCTTGAAAACCCTTTTTTCCGTGTTTAAACGGGCGTAGTATTTACAACAAACAAGGACATCGAATAAATGTTACATAAAAGTTCCTGTGATTCACCTCAAAGATCTGCCTGCGCGCGTTGTCCAACTTGTCGAACGGCGCAGATCCCCTCAGCGTGACACACTCGACATTTTGGGAGCCCCAGGGGAACTCTGCGCATATCTCCGCCCTTTGCCCCTCCTCCACGCTCTGGACATCAGTTACCGAGAACCGGCCCGGGGACGCTGAGAACTTTACAAATATTGGTTTGAATGTAATCATTTACAAATAAATACAAATTTGTACATTTTATTGTTCACGAGGAGTTAATAAAGTTATGATTTTGTTTTGTCAATGTGTCTTACTACCCATTTGGGTATTTATGTGCTGATCATGCTAATGTGTTTGAGATGAGTAAGGTTGAATTTAAAAGAAGTGTATCCAAATTGCATGGAAACCCATTTAGAAATAAATAATATTTAGCACCGCGTCTTACTACCCGTTCGGGTTATACGTTTTAACTACTAATTACTCTAATGGATTAGGAATTGGGAAGGTTAAATTAGAGAAAGTGAACCCGCATTTGCGTGGAGGGAGAGTGGAAAACCATTTAGGAAAAACCACCCCCAGTTCACCCGACCGAGATTCGAACCTCGATCTCCCCGTCCTCAGCGGTTGAGCTCAACACGACAAGCGCGTCAGCCAACTACGTCACCGAGGCGGGTAGTTTTAGAAAGAAACCACTCTCAATACATCTGATCGGGATTCAAACTCAGACCTTCCCGTCACCGCAAGTCCGGTCTATTGAGAGAGTAACTCCTTAAACCATTCGAGCAGAGAAGCAAGAAAGAGACTCGACTACATCCAAGCTTACCTTTCTCCACCACATTTTGCGACGTTTTTGCCACTGATAGAACGCCTGACTGGAATCGATCGGCCGCACTAAAGCACACGACCTCAAGATCATGCGGTGACTGGGTGTAAAGTATCTGCCGTCCCCTGTATCCTCCGCGACACCACAGCGACCAACCTCGGCTCTCATCTCTGCGAGTCCGAACGGAAGCTGGCCACTGCTCATGTCCTTCATGTACCGATAGTGCTCACTGAAATCTTCATACACCTTTGTTACAACAGAATAACACTTTGGCGCAGTCCCTAGGAGCGCTATGTTTCTTTTAGAGCCCGCCCCATGGGTGGATGACCGAGATATTAGGTTCAAGATGACGCTCACACCAGAAAACGGATCTAAGCTCGGCGGTTATCTGGACCCTTCACTTGACCAGTGGGATCGGTGAAATAGTTTGTTTCATTTTAAAATACGGTAAAATGGTTCTAACTGTCTCGATTCCAGTGTCTTTTAATGGATACTCGAGAAACCTGCACTGCATCTAGTTTGAGATGTATATTGACATAAGTTACGCGTTATCCGTGGGGTGAGAGATGCTCTTAAGGGAGGTTTTTAATAGCTAAATTATTAGTTAAAATGCAGCTTGTTGAATATATTACGTTTTTTAGCACAACGTCTTACTACCCATCCGGGTTAAATGTTGAAGGAGTACGGTTTGAAAGGGAATTCATTAGGGCAGTGTTAGAGAGTCATCTTACATTGGGTTGGGCATGTTGAGAGGATGAGTGATGAAGCAAATATATGAAGGTAGAGTGTGTGGATCAAAAGAAAGGGGTAGGTCATGTGAGACGTAGCTAAATGTTGTAGAAGAATGTGTGATGTAGAGAAACATTAAGAGTTTTAATAATAAGAGAGCATGCATGACTGGATGTATGTATGTTGTTGAAGAGAAGGGAGTAAGCAAGGACAGGGAAGTGTGGAGGAAGTTAGTGAGGATGGATTAAGTACAGAGTTGTTGTTTTTGAAGCTCTATGCACAGTGTCTTGTCTACCTCGTGAGGGAACAGCGTGATTAGCTATGTATGTGTTACAGGATAGGAAGGTGGAATTTAGAGGAGGTATACCCACATTTGCATGGAGGGAGAATGGAAAACCATTTAGGAAAAAAAAAAAATTCAGTACACCCGACCGAGATTCTAATCCCGACCTCCCCGTCATCGGCGGTCAGGTCAATTGCGAGAGTGATGCCTTAGACCATGTGAACACGGAAGCGGATGTTGAATATGTTCACATTGTGCAGTGCAAAGGTGAATCTTATGTTTTATTAATCTCGTGTCCGAATAATTTGACCGACGAGTTGAGTCGAAGATAATCCAAGTATAGAATGAGACGGACGACGATAAATCAAGAGGATCATGAGAAGGGTGAGTGCTTGCTCTTAAAGTCAAGGTCAGCCAGGATATGCATAAATAATTATTAATTTAATGAATATAACTCAATAAGGAAAACCTCTTTTCGCTTTATGAGGTAATTGTATTATATTTGTAAGAAGGTATAGGAAAGGTGGATAGAAACATATAAAAGGGGGACAAACACAATATGGCCTTTACAATGAAAAGAAGAACACAGTTCACACTTTACACTGCTGCCAATGGACAAGGAGGTAATCGTCACCGCCCAATCCCCCGACCTAAGTTTCATTCTATCGGAACTCATCAGGGAGGAGTGTGAAACGTGCAACGCAACTTCCTAAAAGAGAAAACCATAAAATAAAAGGAGAGAAAAAGGAAAATGGTAAAGAATCTCTTTCAGGAAGTTGTGTTTCGCGTTTCACACTCCTCCCTGATGAGTTCCGGTAGAATGAAACCTAGGTCGGGGAATTGGGCGGTGACGATTGAATTTCTTTAAGAGACATCCATTACCTCTTTGTCCATTGGCAGCAGTGTAAAGTGTGAACTGTGTTCTTCTTGTAACAGCCATATTGTGTTCATCCCTCTTTTATATGTTTCTATCCACCTTTCCTGTACCTTCTTCCTCTAGCCTAGAGCCTGTTTATTGATAAATTGTGCAGATACAAACTGTACACTTCTAAACCTCTTTGAGAGGGTTTATTTAGAAATTTATATTTTTTATATCAGTGATTTATTGATTTTAAATAAATTAAAGTAGAAATATCTATGTAAAATTTAAAAAAATCTATTTATCAATATTTTGAAGATAGCAAAGTGCTAATAATTACCATAAAAACACATCATTCTTAAGTTGCTATAACTGAAATCAAAACCATTAAAATGTCGGTTTAAAGAAATGGATCAGAAATTATAAATATTTCAATCCCTGAGTTCATCCTCAACAAATGTCAATCTTATGTTTTTTTTAAAAAAGCCCTATATTTTACTATAACAAAGTGTTATTACCTTCAGTGATATTCCCGGTGCTCAGCTCCCCGCCCCAATAGGGGAACACGCTATGATCAGTGTTCACAACATTGCTTAGAAACCACTCATGTCTGACATTATGTTTCAGTAGCTCGCCGCCCGGACCGAACTTGAACAAGTCCAAAATGGCTCCAGAACCTTCAGACTTGAAAACCGGCATCACGAACGCGTGCCTCTTGCACAGCTGCAAGATTCTGTGTACCCCCCCAGACATTCTGGCGTTAGTTCCGGTGGTACTATAATAACTATCCCATCACTAGGTCACTGTCCTGGTGGCGAAATGTCGTACTACAACTGCTCAGCGAGCTCCTCCTCTTCACGTAATTTCTCCCTGGGGGTCAACGGGATGTTCCCCGGAGGGGCCACGAAGTATTCCTCCTCGGTGACGGCAGCGTTCGCCAAGACTTCCTTTCGGCAGTTGCCGTCAGTTACCGAGTCATCTCGTAAGTGCAGTGAGCTGCGGCGGGTGGACAGGCATTAAACTAGAGCTTAATCACTACATAAACATGGTGTCTACTCAACTCGACCAATGAAATCCCCGACTTTTTCCCTGATTTCCCCTCATCATTTCCTAAAATTCCCCACTAAAATGTATGTAACATCCTTCTAAC
>CABEEJ010005568.1:0-31065 GCA_901482245.1 Timema douglasi | reverse complement strand
CCTAAGGAAGTTGTGCTACGGATTTTTATCGCTCAGGAAAAATCCGTCGATCCCGACTGGGTTTGAAGCCACGAACATCGGGTCTTGAGGCGAGCTCTTTACATCAAGATCACCCAGGTCGACAAGTTAGTCATATCAACAGTTGTTGAATATCTCTTTGTCAACACGGTGGACTTTGGACGGGAACTGTCGATACCAGGTGTAGGAAATTAAACCGGACACATCTACTGGAGCGATATTTTATCTATGTGGTTAAAAAAATAAGGACCTTAACAAGTGTTCTCTTCCTTCTGCGCCCCAATCTTAGGTGTATGTCTCTATCTGACCTTAAAAGTTATAAAATTAAAATTGATACTTGGAAGGAAAATATTTATCTTCTTCTACTACTATTACTACTAATAATAATAATAAACTGCATAAATGGAGGCTTTCTTTTACCCTCCTCCAACTTTGGCCCTCAAAACTATAAAGTCAAAAAGCACTCTCGTTCTGCCCTTATTCTAATTAGTAAAATTATAGAAAGGAAGGTGACCTGGTGGTCTAGGGGTAAAGTGTCGGACTTCTGTGCCGGGGGTCCAGGGTTCAATCCTCGGTCCCGGCACAGATTTATCTGATTACCAAACCCTTCCTTCACCTCTGACAAGACATCTTGTGAATGTGGGGAATGACAGGCCTCCACCGTGGTTCGGATTCCAAGTTAAACTGTAGGTCCTCCATTTCATCTCACAATCACCCTACCATTAAACATTAGCGTAAGTGCGTATAAACCGAATGGGTAGTATGACGCGGTGCTAATAATAATAATATAGAAAGGAGTTTCAAAACTAAGGACTTTGTAACGGTTGAAAATATTTATCTAACAATAATACAGTAGTGAATTGGATTTGTAATTAATTTATTGTTGCTATATTTCATGTTAAGTTAGTATGTAAGTCATGTGTCGATACAGCTTTGTGTACATACAAGGTTTGTATCAGCACCGCGTCTTATTACCTGTTCGACGCCTTTGTACTAATTACACTAATGTGTTAGGGATTAAGAAGGTTGGGTTTTTTTTTAGAGGAAGTGTACTTGTATTTGCATGGAGGGAGAGTGGAAAACCACTCTTTAGTACACCTGACCGAGATCAAACCCCAATCTCCCCGTCTTTGCCAATCTAGTCTAATAGCGAGAGTAGCGCCTTAGACCATGTGGTCCCCAAAGTGGGTCGGTGTATGTACCTGTCTTGTAGGACTGAGAACATCGGTTCAACTCCGGTCGTATCCACCGAGTGAATCTGGTCCGCGAACCTGATTGCGTCCTCCAACGCCTCGATACCTTTCTCGTTGCCAAAGTCAACCAGGGACAAACGTTCGAGCGTCTCCACAGTCTTCTGGTCTATCCTCGTGCGGGGAGGCAGTTTACTCTCGTCCACTGGCGTCGTGACGGGATACCGCGGAATCTTCGCGTTCAAGCACCGGATGATTACGGGCCGACCAACTCGCAAGTGTCTTAGTAGCAGTCGAGAGGTTTCCGGTAGAACTCTCATGTCAAGTTCGTTCCACTGGAATTAAGACAATCACAAGGTTTTCAAATTTAAACTATCAGGGCAAGAATTTGAATTTGTGATTACCGGACTTGCCAGCGCATTTGTCAACCGGTTCACTTGATTTTTGTCGGCCCCTGGTGTACCGGTGGTGTGGTCAGGAGCGAACTAAGGAGGGAGCCATTCCGTTTCTCTTTCCATAAGGTTTGTTTCGGCCCTGGTGTACCGGTGGTGTGGTCAGGAGCGAACTAAGGAGGGAGCCATTCCGTTTCTCTTTCCATAAGGTTTGTTTCGGCCCTGGTGTACCGGTGGTGTGGTCAGGAGCGAACTAAGGAGGGAGCCATTCCGTTTCTCTTTCTATAAGGTTTGTTTCGGCCCTGGTGTACCGGTGGTGTGGTCAGGAGCGAACTAAGGAGGGAGCCATTCCGTTCCTCTTTCCATAAGGTTTGTTTCGGCCCCAAAACATTCCCATTTAACCGACAAGTAAACCAGCTTCAACGGTCGAATGCATATCTCTCGCGATAGACTCAACTGTCAGTGGATAGACCAGGGCTCGAATCCCGGCGGAGGTGCCTTTTCCTGGTTTTCCATCATTCCAACATGCGAATGCGGATACACTTCCTTTAAAGTCGACCTTGTGTACCGCTATTTTGTTAGGGTGATTGGTTCTCGAGGCACAAGGGAAGGTGATTTAAAATAGAGGAGTTACTTTACCTTTATTTAGCATCTACAGTAGCCCCATGGCTTCTTTGGTGCTGACTGACAGCTCACAGTGACTTCTGACAGTCAACATTTAGGTATATACCTAAATTTTGACCGTCATATGTGACAGCTGCTAATCACATGTTTTTGCAGATCATCTTAATTCGGCGTAGGGATACGTAATTTGGTCTGGTAACTATTTAAAGCTGTCAGTCAGCACCAAAGAAGCCATGGGGCTACTGTAGAATATATTACTCAAGTCTACCTTTTATAAATATTTTTAAATTACAGCACTATCGCGACTATTCGCTCTGTTCCGTATCCTGAGCGTGAAAACTAACCTTCAAAATAGCTGGGTCATCTCTTATTTGGTTTACTTAGCCCCACGGATAAAATAACAAAAAGCCCAGACACCAAGCCGGTAGGTAAATTGCAAGCTTGCGCGATACATTGAGGTCTGAACTACTTCTAAAAAAACTAAACATATCCTTTTCTCAAAACCTAGCTACAAAAAAATAATAAAAGAGAAAATAATCATGGAAAATGAGATGCTGGGATTTGTATACTCTATTATATATCCGGGACTAACTATTGACAAGCATCTCTTAAGGGACAGTCACATAAATAATATAACAAACAAGCTAATTCCTATTGCAGGAGCATTAAGCCGATATGTCTATGCATTAACTAATCCAGTCAAAATAACTCTTTATTTTTCGTTGGTACATTCATATATATATATATCTGCACTTCAAAATATAATTATTAGATCACTATATCAATCACCTGTCAGAGAATATAGAACTACTGAAATTTATAAATATCTGGATTTAATGCCTCTCGATAAACTGATTAACTACCAAACAGGCATTCTTGCTTACAAAATAAATAAATAAACTTTAAAGTACCACCAAACTAGAATTCCCTCAGTCAAGTCATCAAACTAGAGGCTCACTTAAAATATATCAAGAATTTTTTAACTCTGTAAACTTTGGAACATGTTAAGTTTTTTTTACCACCTCTCACAGTTTGTGATTAAAATAGGTCTACAATACTGTAAAATACTTTACTTAGGTCTCATCCTATCTACTTGCCTTCAATCACAATTATAATAATAAATTCATATTTTCTTCTCAGTTAACATTTTAGAATCTATTATTATTTCCCTTTATATACCTATATATATTGTCTATTATTGGGATAGTGTTTAATTTTCTGAAACTTTTATTTTTATCCCAAATTATTAATTATTTGCTGTTATTTTTATTTTTTATATACTTATTTATATTTTTAATATTCATCTCACATTTATGTATAAAATCTACTTATCTATATTATGAAGCATTTTTCAAAATTATCTAACTGTAAAATTGTAATGGTAATGCTGTCTTTTATATTTTGTGTATTTTGTAAAAAAAAAGTTTGGTTTTGAATGATTAACTTTATTTTATGATAAAATATTCATAATGTCTTCTTAATCCTGTAAAATTTAAACCAATGTAGAATTTCAATTTCTGTGGACCTATACTCCTATAAGTGAGCTCTAGTAGCTCTTTGGATCATGCAATTAATTATCTAATTTAAAAAATACAACGTTTTAACAGTGATACTAACGTTCTTCAGCGGTCTGCCCATTAATCTCCGAAGTCCGAAACAATAACAAACACTGGTCATGGACAATAATAACTAAAGCTCTGGGCGTGGTTTTGAGGTTAAAGATAGCAACTGCTTCAGATTTTGCAAATGTAGTATTATGAGGGGAAGGGGATATCGTGACTACACATATTTAGTTAGACGCCGACTGAATAGAACAATGAAATAGTTGGACTAATCATAATTTAGCGAAATGAATGGGATAATTCAATCATATATGAGATTATTTTAAAAAGAAGATAAAAATGAAAATTTGTCGATTACTATCAAATGAATCACGAGACTTAAGAATATATTTTAAATGTCTCAAATTTTCGTGAAATCATTCTAACAGTTTTCTTCACTCGGGAACCACTTTAGTGGCTGAACAGTCTAGGGCATCACTAGTGTGTTAGACTGCCCTACTGGCGATGAAGAAATAGGGGTACGAATCCCGGTTGGGTCCACTGAGGGTGGTTTTTCATAAATAGTTTCCCAGTCTTCTTCCAAGAAAATAAGGGCAGATTAACTCTAAAATGATTCCTTCCTCATACCTACCCCCATTAGAGTAATAAATTATAATGTATTATGAGTACACGCGCTGATTGAAAAAAGTACCGGCATCGGATAAAAACAGCAGAAATGTATAATATGGCACTATATGCAGTGGGTTACAAAATTTCGATCCCTCTCCAGATTTATGTTGTTTTGATTTCTGAAATTACTTTCGAAAAGTGTCTCAAAGTTCTCTTCATTTCTTGATTAGTTACGTCTTCCACTGAAAGTAGAAACAAAGTCCATCTTTTACAGAGCAAATGTTATTTGTTTAAGATAATTTGCCATTATTTTTAATATGTATAGTTATATATTTGGAATAATACGACGTATGTAGCAGCGAAATCTTCGTCCAAGGCATTAGGATATTCGAATTTCAGACATTACGATTGGAAGAATTGTTCATGAGACATGTGAGGCTATTAATTGCTGTACACATCCCCTTTCCAAGAGACGATGACATTGTTTCTATAGCTGAAATATTCTGAAATAAGTGTAAATTCCCAAATTATGTTGGATGGGCAGATGGGAAGCCCATACCGATACACATAAAACAAATCCGAATTGTTCAGGCAAAATGTGTCGTAATTATAAACGGTATTTTTAAATCGTTTTACAAGCTGTCGCAGAGCCAAATTACAACTTCATTGCATTTACATATGGCAAAGAAAGTGATTTTTTTCCCCCGTACTCCAATTTTTCCAAAAAACTTGAAAAAAGAGCATAATATGTTAGACGACAAAGCTCACGTCCAGGAACAAATATAACATGCAGTACCTCATGTTATTTTGATCGATGATCCACTGATAACAATAGGAGATATTTAACTTTAAATCCAAAGATTAATCTTAAAACTCTAGTAACAATAAGAATATGGTATACCTTGTAATTCTTAATTATTAATGGAGGGAATGAGGTCTACTGTTCACAGAACTACTAGTCATGGAGCGATTGCTCTTCTTTTTCTAGTCTGTCCTGAGACAGGTATCAACTGGCTGTCTTCCATTTTCCTCTCTCCTGAGAATCTTCTTTCGTCTTTTTGTAACTTGTTCCTTAATTGATATCTGTTAGCAATCCAAACCGTCCTCGGATTCTTTACCCCTCTATCTTCCCCTCCATGATCCTTTTGATTAGACAATCCCCACGAAGTGTGTGGCCCAAAAGAGACGTTTTTAACTTCTTTACCTTTCCTGTCAAGCAGCTTTATATTCCTCTCCTACTCGCCCTCATCAATCTCCATCTTGTCCATTAACTATGCGGAGCCCCGGGATATGGTGTGATATCCCGATGTTAGCTCGTGCGAATGTACCATTGACGAAATTATGGTACAAGTAGAATCCAGCCCGCTCCGATGACCGCATGGTCTAAGGCTTGATTCACACGTTCTCAGAAAATAGAAAGTAGAATCTTTTCAGTAATTCACACATTTTAAGTTGACCCATGACGCATTGCAACGCTTACTTAAAACGGCAGATTATCAACATACCTATTTTATTTTCTAGTTGATAAACATAAATTTTAGATCATTCTCCCGGCGGATGTTTTCATATTATATCGCTGTGTCGGGGCTCAATCCAATACACACGCTTTACATTGACGGGTTATTTCAAATCTCCTCACAACGGACAACGAAGCTTTCTGCTTGCCTCTGGCTGTAGGGCGCATGCGTTGCCAAATGCTCATGCGCACTGATTTGAAACTGTTGGCTCTGAGATTTGATTGGTTCTCCTGCGCCGAACATCTCAGGCAGAGCGGATGAAGTAGAGATGAGTTTAACTTCAACGGAACAGCTCGAGCCAATGATGCGGAAATCTTGTGGTTGGCTAAGAGCTCGTCACGTGACTACGTTTCTGTTCCGCGCCTGTTTTTTCGGTGAACGCTTGAATCCACAGTAACGCGCTACTCTCCCAGTATACTGGATTGCCGAAGAGATAGGGGGTTCAAATCTCGGTCAGATGTACGGTATTGAGGGTGTTTTTTCCTAAATGGTTTAACACTCTACCTTCACGCAAATACGGGTACACTCAGAGGTGGATTTACTACTNCAACCCCCCCCCCCCCGCATACACCGACACATATATAGACTACCATATATACGAGTGATATCTGTGGGATGACAGATAAAAAGTGCTTACATTATTTTATTATTTATTTTAGTGAGGTTTTAAAAGTATTAAGGATCTAAGTAAAGACTTAAAAAACTGAGATAAACACTCTTACACTATCACTACACACAAATTAAAATATTAAATAATTTTAAAACATAAAGTTTGTATTAGTAGACCGCAGACATGTTAGTACGGATAAAACAGTAGCTTTACACAATAATAAAATAGTCTATAGTATCTTTCGGCTCGACTTCTGCTGGGCGAACTGACTGATGAGGCCAGAAAACCGTTTTGTCCAACAAGTGACCTTCAATTAAGACGATTGTCACTGAATTAAGGCGATCCTCTGTCATGTCGGTACACAGGTAGACCACAGCAATCACACACACGATGAAGCCATTAAATTATTTTAACTGATAGAGAGAAAAAAAGTGTTTTCTTTCGTCATTCAAAAATTGCCGCCGCTAAAAATTGTCGCTATAGGCACGTGCCTACTTGGGTTACGCGTAAATCCGCCTCTGAGTACATTTATCCTAAACAAAACCATCTTAATCCATAAAATCATTATCGTAGTTTATTATCGAGACGTATCCCGAAATGCCGTAGCCACACATTTGGCGCGAGAAAAGGCCATAGACGAGACGAAGACCAATGGGAATGTCTGCATCACGTCAGCACTACTTTCTGGATACTGAAACAACCATTTCATGTCCCTGTCACGACATTTCATTTTTAAAACCCTCCTTAGATGTAGGGCCGGATCCGGTCCGCGGGCGGTAGTTTGCCGGCCACTCTACTCTATAGTAAATATGTTTTTCTTGATAAGAAAATCGTCTAAAAAAACAAATGATTAGCCTTGAAGTTTGTTTGAGATGAACTCTTGTTATCTTTTAAGTTTCTGTCTGTTTCGCGGTGATTGCCAAATAACTCATGTGTGTTTTAGTGTGTATGTCATGAGAGATGATTGGCGATATGTGGTAACACGCGTTGTCAGAGTGAGTTCACAAAGTCATCAATATACATCTCACCACGATACAGCGGTGTATCAGAGCACAGTGGATATCTCACATCTGCTGGGAAGGTATGTTACTCTACATTCAATCACCCGTATGGGTTGTATGCATACCAACTAATTACGTCAGTCTGTTAGGGATGAGGAAGGTCGAATTAAGAAGAAATATACCCTTGTTTGCGTGGAGAGAAAGGGGGGTACCAGTTAAGAAACCTATCTCACCCCCTCCCAACATCGACAGTCCAGTGTATTGCGACCCACTCCGGTGGCCACATGATCTAAGGCGTCCCTATCACAGTAGACTAGACTGCCGATAGTGGGGCGATCGAGGTTCGAATCTCGGTCGGGTGTACTGAGGGTGGTTTTCCCCTCCTCCACGCAAATTCGGGTACACTTTATATAAATATAACCTTCCTAATTCCTAAAACCACTGGCGTAATTAGTACATAAGCGTATAACCCGAATGGGTAAGGATCTATTTTACTAAGAAAATGAGTAAATTCGCGCAAGTAGTGAATGCCACACAATATTGGTGGACTATTTTCAACAACAATAATTACTTCGGGAAAGAGCATTTGTCATTCAATATTAATTGGGCAAGAGGGGGCCATTTATCAATAAAATATTTGACTATAGCGTTTATTATTAAACATTAATTAATCGTTCCATTAAAATATTTTGATGTATTAAGAATAGTTACATTTTTTGGGGGGAGAAAGTTATTTGTCTATGTTACATATTTTACAGTTCTAAAGGTGACCTGGCGGTCTAGGGGTAAGGTGTCAGTCTTCTGTGCTGGCGGCCGGGGTTCAATCCTCGGTACCGGCACAGATTTATCTGATTACCAAACCCTTCCTTCACCTCTGACAAGACATCTTGTGAATGTGGGGAATGCCAGGCCTCCACCGTGGTTCGTATCCCACGTTAAACTGTAGGTCCTCCATTTCATCTTACAATCACCCTACCATTACACATTAGCGTAAGTGCGTATGACCCGAACGGGTAGTAAGACGCGGTGCTAATAATAATAATAATAATAATAATAATAATAATACAATTCTAGGTTTTAAAATAAGATTTGTTGGACTATTTTTAAAACAACGTTACCACGTGTCCACACGTGGGGCCTATATGACGTTTTTTAAGGCTTGGTTGGTCAAACGACGACAACATAACGCTCGGATTACTTTAGAGTCGATTGTGCCAGGTCCACTTTTTCAAATCGAAGCGACCTCGAATCGAATGTTATGAAATATTCTCAAAGACGAATCGAAGTTTGATTTTTTCTTTGTTAGTTGTTTTACGCTTAAAAAAATATTTTATTGTGGTTATCTATATAATTTTTTTGCACTCAAAATACTTGGAGAGTGTTTTATCTAACAATTATTGTTTGTATATTTTGTTTCGATCTGATAAATCAAGCTCTTATCACGACATGCGATTTATTAACTTATCATTTTCTTCATATGAATATCAATTTGAATGTATAAAACAAAAATTGAGTATTTTAGCTGTCAATATTTTTTATTATCGAAGCAGGATTTTTTTTTTTCCAAGGGAAGTCGAAGCTGATGTTTGTTTCGAAGTGAAGTCGAAGTTTCGAAATTTTACACTCCCCTACTTTCTGACATGGAAATAGTATAAAAAGTTTAAAATAAATATTATATGACACGTAATTTTCGTAAATTATTTGATGATTTCTAATCAAAACGAGGACGTTAAAAAAGTTTAATATACCAAAATTATCAGGAAATGAATTAAAATCATTTACCCTCTTCGGTAATCGAACGGTTTAAGGCGTCAATCTCGCAAGATACTTTTTTTATCACCATATCTTACTACCCGTTCCGGTTACACACTCATGTACTAATAACGCTAATGGGCTAGGGATGAGAAAGGTCGAATTTAGAGAAAGTGTACCCGCATTTGGGTGGAGAGATAGAGAGAGAACGAGTGGGAACTCTCACCCGACCGGGATCGAACCTCGATCTCCCCGTCATCGGCAGTCTAGTCTATAACGGGAGTAGCGCTAGACCACGAGGGCACTGGTGATTTCCCAAAGTAACTATTATTATTGTTGAAAATAGTGACATAAACTATGCATTCCTGGTTATAGTTTGGAAGTTGTTGATACCCACAGCGGTGGACAGGCAGTTTAAGGCGTTAGGGAAAACATTTCATGTGTTCAATTGTTGATGGGGACCGGTCAGGTGCATTCCAGGGTTGTAATGGAGCGGGAACGCCGTTCCGTCACTACTTTTTGTGCAAAAATATCAACATCAACATTATGTTAAAACTTGTTTTAATACTATGAATCAATAAACTATGATGAACTGTACTGTCCTCTATGAGAATTCTTACTACAGTAGCCCCATGGCTTCTTTGGTGCTGACTGACAGCTTTGAAATGTTACCCGACCAAACTATGTATCCCTACGCTGAACCAAATGATCTGCAAAATCATGTGTTTAGCAGCTGTCACTTCTGAGAGTCAAAATGTAGGTATATAACTAAATGTTGACAGTCAGAAGTCAACTGTGAGCTGTCAGTCAGCACCAAAGAAGCCACGGGGCTACTGTATTTTAGAAGAAGTGCGCTAAGTAAGTTTCCGCCTCGGTAAACATTTCTCGTAAGAAATGCTCCAAATATCTCCTATAGAGGCATTTATGTTTGTGACATTGTTTCCCCTCCAGCGGTTGCCCCCCCTCCACCCCCTTCAATTTTGGGGTGACTATGGCCTTGCGTTCCGGTACTGCTAAATTTACGAACCCGCCTCGGTGGTGCAGTTGACTAACGCGCTTGTCGTGTTGAGTTCGACTACTGAGGACGGGGAGATCGAGGTTCGAATCTCGGTCGGGTGAACTGGGGGTGGTTTTTCCTAAATGGTCTTCCACTCTCCCTCCACGCAAATGTGGGTTCACTTCCTCTAATTCAACCTTCCCAATTCCCAATCAATTAGAGTAATTAGTAACTAAAAGCGTATAACCCGAACGGGTAGTAAGACGCGGTGCTAAATATTATTAAATTTACGACTACACCACTGGGGCATTATGATAGTTTTTGTACGTGGCTTTACCAGGGGATTCCCCATTCTTTTTAATAATAATAATAATAATAATAATAATAATAGTAATAATAGGAGATTATTTCATATGAACTAAATATTCTACATGTAAACCGTAGATTATTTATTATTATCACTAACCCTTGTACTAAATTTAATATTAAAATTTTAGTCTCAAATTCAATTTAAGCTTATTAATTTATTTATTGAATATCGCGATAAAAAAAAGGCTAGAATTATATATTATTATCTCTCCACGGTAGATTAAAGGTTACAACGAATCTCATTGATAAAACTGTCGACATCTTGTTTGTTTCAGATTCAGACAGAACCGGCCGTCATGAGTCTCCTGGAGGTTGTGTGGTCGTACTCCGACTGGATCCTAGTAGCGGTTCTCTTGATGACCGCTATATACACCCTGGGGACCTGGAACCACGACTACTTCTCCAGACAGAACATACCGTACGTTAAACCCATCCCCTTCTTGGGCAACATGGCGCCCGTATTCTTCGGGAAGACGTCCAACACCCACAACGTCTACCGGTTGTACCGGTCACACCGAGGTCAGCGAGTCACCGGGACATTCCACTACGGTCAACCGAGCGCTTACATCAACGATCCTGAACTGATTAAGACGATCATGATCAAGGACTTCGATCACTTCACTGATCATCACTTCGGCGTCTCGCCCGATCCTGACCAACTTTTCACCGAGACTCTAATTCTTCTCAGAGGTTGGTGCAGCCTACATGATCCCCTATCATTTAAATTGATGGTTGAATGTGTGTGATATAATATGTTAGATTATCAGAACAGTATGCAGTGTGACAGATCCATCACCCGGGTTCACTAGAATCAAAGTAGAATAGGGTTCTTCCATAGCTGACAGAGAAGGCCTTTGTTCAACAACATACTCACATTACTGCTCATCCGAGATGCCTGTCTAGACTTACAATCTTATACAAGTCAGAGACTTCACAAGAAGAAAGCCACCCAGTGCAGTAATCAGTGGCGAGGAACAGTCCCAGGACTCCTTAGTCAACCGTGGCCTTATCCTCAGGTATATCCGACATAGAACAGCCCATATTACCTCCCATACTGCTCGCCCCGTCTGGGCTAAAGGGACCTGAGTAGTTTGCCCCCTCCATGTTTACTGCCCAGTGGTACAGAGTGAGTCCTGGATTCTGACGTAAGGATCTTCCAAGAGTAAACCTGTTTACTGATGAGGACCCAGCTGAGTTGGATTCAGTATCCTACTTGATTGATCATCTCAAGGAGAACGCCCTCCTGGGTCCAGCAACGTTTGTAGTTGACTTGCACGGCTTTTATTGAAGCAAATCGTCCTAGGTTAGTTCATAGTCCGTGCCAACGTGAACATATTGGATGGGCCTCGATCATCGAAAAGATATACGTCAGACCCGGAGCCTCCAGTTTAAAATGTCTGGGCTCCGTAGGAGAGAGCTTGTGTCCTTCGACAATGGTATTGCTAGGTGTAATTAGAAGGGCATTAAAAAACTAATTTTAAACATGGTTTCACGAGATAAAGAACGCAAATATCCATCTCGAGTCAGTGGGCCAGCTTCCACAAAAATTGGTTCAGGTGATGACCCAGACCGCTTTTCACTTAATCCTACCTCACAAAGAGCTAACTCAGACTGAACATTACGATTGCCATGGCCTATTTATGATGGACATGTTAAGGGTGAGTCAACTGCACATTTGGAAGGGATTTTATCGCCGAGGATTCGCACTAGCGACCCCAGTGTTGATGGACTCAATCTGGCTCAAGGAGCGCAGCCAAACATCCATAAGGCTGAGGGTCTCGTATATCCTTGTCTGTGTCGTTGGCGTGAATTATACTGTCACTGGGCAGTGTCACATCCAGATACTAAGAGCGGTCCAACACCCATCCCACGAGAAGGCCGACCAAAGTATTTATAGAAAATTCTGTCAGGAGAATGGTAAAAGAAGGAGACGATTCTGACGGATGGATACAACGCAAGATTTAGGTGTGAAGGCTAAAGCCAAAGTGGGTCAAGAAAAAACTCCCGACGGGTGTTCCTGTTGTTGAGATGTCCGAGTGAATTTCAGAGATTACGGAGTTGGCCCCAAGTTCTTGAGCGGATCAATTTTAAACTTGCGGAAGATACCTTCTACTACCAATGTGTTCATCTATGAAAGGAATATCAAGTGTTTGTGCTGTCGATTTTAGCAGGGGTCCCGCTATATTTAAAATATTAACTTGTTTCTCACTCACTATTTTATAATTGGTGATGTGTAATTTCCAACTGTGTAAGTAGACTCTACCAAAGCAGATGGGCTGTGGTAATGACGACAATTTGGTCGAGAGTATGATCTGGTGGACATTCTTGTTGTTCCTGTATAAAGTTGTATGAATTTTGTTCAGGACAACGCTGGAGGGAGATGAGAACTCTACTAACACAAACCTTCACCTCGAGCAAGATGAAGAACATGTTTGGCCTGGTCTTGCATTGCGGTCAACAGATGGCTGAATTCTTGGAAGGAAAGCTTAGTAAACAAGGTAAATAAATAATATTTGATAATCAATGATTTTATATATATATACACACAGTACTTAACTTCTGACGGAACGGGGCGGAAAGGCATTTCTTGACCTCTATTAAGGCAAACACAAAATTCAGAAAAAATCTCTTAAGAAAGACGTGATTAGCAAGTCAATTACATACTTAAGCGCTGTTTTTTTATTTAAAAATTAGCCACTTAGGTTAACGATAGCTTATATGCCCAACAATGACAGATACGTTCCCTAACCCAAACACGAAGTCTTGTTTTCTTTCCCCACAAGGTGTATCTGTGGCAGTGATGTGACCTTGGGTATTGGGTGGTTCAGAAGGGGTTGAAAGTTAATGTCTGGTGGCGCTAATTCCTATGACTGACTCATCCTGCCTCGCCCATGCATTTGCATTAAATTTAATTGAAAAATATTCAAACACGTTCAAATTATGATGAATATAAAACATTTTCTTTGTCTTTGGAAGAAAATAATGGCTTGAAAACACGTTTTTTGAAGCTTAAATTTAAAAGAAAATCTGGGAGGTGGCCAGACCTCCTGGTATTGCGTTCCGGTACCTAAAATTTAAGAAATCAGCCATTGTATGTATCTGTATCTCTAGTTCACGTTCCTGTAGTATATCCCACTGCGATACCGTGGATAAATAATCACGTAGGACTTGTATATATTAATGATATTATTACATATTAATAAATGTAACTGTTATAAAAATAGCAAGAGAAGGGGTAACGACTCTGTAATTATTGGCTTGCTTCTCTTACTGATGCCTGGAATGGTTACCAGGCTTTGAAGAAAAAACAATCGAATCGTATGATTTACCGCTTATATCCAAGCACTTATCATCTGGTGAATTTAGACGTTTAGAATGAATAGGCCGAGGTCATATGGAATTACATTGATAATATTTGGTTTGTGGGTGAGTACTAAGTAACAAGGAGTACAATATTCAGCTGGATATTAAAGTATATGGACCTAGGAAGATTGTTTATGTATTTGTAAAACGATGTTCGAGTCCTATCTACCCTGTTCTCATAACCTTACAGACAATAATATATGCACTCTGGAAATGAAGGACTTCTTCTCAAGGTACGCTAACGACATCATAGCCACGTCGGCGTTCGGAGTCAGCGTCGATTCTTTCAACAACCCGAAAAACGAGTTCTACCTGGTCGGCAAGCAGCTCACCAATTTTAAGAGCTGGCGATTTTTGGTGAATTTGATGTTCTCTAGCCTTGCACAGGCAAGTTTTCTCTGATATTGTCAGCAACTCTGATTTGGGAAACATAGCTACTTCAAACCTCTCATGATATATTGAGTCTACCGGGTTTCAATCAGTGTCTTAAGGCTAATTCTAGTTTAGTTCCATAAAATTCATATTTAAAAGCTTGATCTTAATATTTTCTCAAAGGGCGTAACAGGATTTACCATAAAAGCATATCACTACACCTAGAGAGCATAAATTCGACACACTTTCTAAAACGTATTATGTGAGTTTTTAAACCAGGCCACACGTTTAAACTACTGTGAGGTGCTCATATTAAATGTGTAATTATGTTTATTTTATGTATCTAAATAATACTATATATTATCAGTGGCTGAAAATACCGTTCCTCGCGCCGTCCGTCAGCAAGTTCATCTATGAGCTAGTGGACGACACTCTCCGGACGAGAGAACGGAAAGGGATCATTCGCCCAGATATGATACATCTGCTGATGCAAGCCAGAAAGGGGGAACTTGAAGAGGCGACAGAGGACGGCGTCGACACCTCCAACAATGGTAGCACCCTGGGCAAGAGCAGGAAAATTGGTTCGTAGGCTCAGTCAACTACAAATGTTACCGCCCACACTACTAAAGTAGCCCCATGGCTTCTTTGGTGCTGACTGACAGTTCACAGCTGACCTCTGACAGTCATAATGTAGGTATATACCTAAATTTTGACTGTCAGAAGTGACAGCTGCTAAACACATGTTTTTGCAGATCATATGGTTCGGCGTAGGGATACATAATTTGGTCTGGTAACTTTTCAAAGCCTTTAGCTGTCAGTCAGCACCAAAGAAGACATGAGGCTACTGTACCTCCTCTCTACGACCATGGATAGACTAAAAGGTGGGAGGGTGGGGGGAATCAATGGACGTGCTAAAAGGCAAAACATTGTAAAGATTTAAATAACAATATGAATGGTTCATTCAAAGGTCAAACGGAGGTATGTTGGAAATCATTTAAATCATAACTTATTCATTATTTGCACAATAAATCAAATTAATTACTAATTTTGTCCATCTAAAATTTTAAGATACATGACAGGCGGTAGCGCCCAAGTAACGAGACAGCAAATAATGAATGTTTCATATAAAAATATACTTCGAATCAATTAGCATTTAGGTTATCAAAATTATGGCGCCTATCATCGCTAAATGGCTAATACAAAATATTACGTTAATTTAGAGTTCAAATATAAACATACCATAGTATATTTCCGTAGAATATTACGTAGAACAGTTTATCCTAATTTTGTCCAGGTGCAGTACAACACTTCTCCTGAAGCGTTGAAATTAAATAGTCGATTACACTCTTTATTGTGCTAAGTTTGGGCTCTATAGATCATCTAGGTGCTTCTGGAGGGTGTGTAAACACAAACATTAGGAAATCTTACTATGCAGACCAGGGTGGTAAGATATTTTTAATTGGGTGGACCTAAATCTGATCATCAATTTGCACCTCGGGCCGAAGATATATTTAGTAATCTCATCAACTTAATATAGGCCTGCAAACAACAATCAATAAACAGTTACTTTCAATATTTATATATAAATTGTATTTTTGATTGGTAGAATCTTTCAAACTTTAATGAAACAAAGATTATTAATCACCTAAAATATATTATGAAATATGCACGCAACATATTTACAAAAACAGCTTAGTATTATAAATATCAATCCATATTTTATTAATAAAATAGAAGCGTAGTAAAATTCAATATAACTTTTAAAATAAAGATAGTTTTTTTTAATCGTTAGTTGTTTCGCATCTTCCACCAAGGGCTTCCCTTTAATTTCTCTTCAGAATAATGTGAGGGCCACAGTTTCAGTGAGAGCGGACCGCGTCTGACCCGTGGTCTTCCAGTCGTACAACATCGCTGTCGATAGTTTAAACGGCAGGGTTAGGCTAGTATTTATCATCTCTGACCCTGATTTGGAATGTCCGTGTATCGGGGAAAAGTGTCCAATATGGGATTATTTTTTATTATTTATCTATTTAGGCCTAAATACTTACAACTTTTGCTTAAAGTTACCCAACCTTACCCTCTTCCATTTGATCAAGTTGTTAATTTCGTTACTAGCTAGTTCAGATACTAGGACGTATTAGTAGGCCCTACACCTTTGTTTTAATTTGTTATAGTATTGTGTACCTATGAATTATATTAGTTTCCATTTGATGTACCCCCAACTTACATTTATTTAATGACACATTATGAAGAAGTTTAATTTTAAGGAAATTAACTGGAATACGCGTAGAGAGAAGATAGTGAACACAATGTATAAAACCACTCCAAGCATAGGCCTACTCGGCCGGAATAAGGACATAACCCACTACCTCCCGAGTGAGAGCTGGACCCACCAGCCAAACACACTGTCTCAACCCCCAAGACTCGATTAGTAATTTTTTTTTAAATTATTTTAAAATATTTATCTGTTCTTTACGTACTTTAAATCATAATATTTTTTTCCCCACTAGTAAGGTTAGCGTCCTTGTTATTAGGTTGGGAATGTACCGTCAGTGTTTTTTGCAGTTTTTATAGCAAATATTTCTGTCTTATTTTTTGACAAAACATTATTATTATTATTATCATCATCACCGCGTCTTACTACCCGTTCGGGTTGTACGCACTTACGATAATGTGTAATGGTAGGGTGATTGTGAGATGAAATTGAGGACCTACAGTTTAACGTGGAATCCGAACCACGGTGGAGGCCTGGCATTTTGCCAAAACAAAATATTTCTTCAGTAAACACATAAATGGTTAATTTTATTCACAATGTGACCTCAACAGTTCTCGAATAGGCGTGTAGCCCGAACGGTCGGTAAAACGGGGTGCTAAAAAAAGTTTTTGCAATACCTTTTATTTGAAAAGTTTCTCATTAAATGCTAACACGTTCATTGCAGGATGTAGAAAATTAAATATTCTGTTTCGACTGGAGCAGTTTGTTTTATTTATTTTGGCAAAAAAATAAAAGTCTTTGTATAAAATTGCAAAAACACGCACCTTTTCTCGCGTCTCCTAATTCCCCGCCTTAACGAGTGTCAGGGTTGATGAGGAAATTAGATTACACACATGTTCCATTTATTAGACTCAAGACGAAAAACTACAATAATTAACTTTATTTTATTTTTAAGAATTTATTTTATTTTGTGGGTTTTTACTCTAAAAATAGTTAATAATAACTTTTACTGTTTAGCTAGCTTAAATCTACTACTTGATATGGTAGCCCTTAATTTTTTTAAATCAACATTGCAAGCCTCTTAGGCATGCTTATAAGTCCATGCAACACCTTCTGATGTCAATTTCATTATGTCGCACATCGTTCAATTGTTCAATGAGCTGGTCTCTTGTTGTGATCCTGAAATTTTTCAGTCTTTTCTTAACCATTTTCCATAAATTCTCCTATCGGATTCATATCCGAATTGTTTCCTGGCCATGGTAACAAAATGTTCTCCCTCTTCTCTAAGAAATTTGGTCACTTCTGGCATGGTGTTTCATCGTGCATGGACACAAATAGTTTATTTTTTGTTTTCTCTATGAGAAAATAGATCATCTTTTAGTCCATTCTCATTGTTCTTTCAACTAAATAAAGATTACAAGTCTCACAGTTACGGGGGAGACATCAATTACATACTCATACATTTTTATACTCGAGTATTAAATTTTCTCTTGCAAAGTGCTTATTTTTTTCCATTTTCTTAAAGCTCTGTCACTTAATTTCCTTCTCTTCCCACATATTTTGATCAGGTTCTGTTGGTAAACTTTTCCTTGCTGTCCACAAATTTAATTTTGCTTAATAATTTAGTTTTGAAAAATTAAACCTTTTAGCCATCTCACATTGTGTATATTGCCTTTCCTCCAGTAAAGTATTTACAAAAGCTAACCTTTCTAGGACTGAGTTATGTTACCTTCCCTATTTCAAAACAAGGACAGTTTGTCTTTCACAAACACCTCTGTAACGGACTAATCGACTCAGCCCAATACTACCCATTCTTGTAACAAATTACCTCTGCTAAAAATATATATTCATGCTAGACCATTGATGTATAATTCTCCACATGTTACATACCTCGCCTCGGATACTTCTGGGAGCATGAACGATGCCATTGGATGGGCTCGCCGCCCTCATGGTTCTTCCTAAACTGCACTTGGACTCTCTGAAGCTATCAACTCAACTGATGGAGGCGGGCGTTCTGTCCGTCTGTCAGAGCCTTGGTTGACATGGGTGACGTCACCGGCCCAAGCTAGAGGGATGGTTCCCCCCTTCGTCTTTCTTTCCCATGATGCTCTTCGAACAACCGCTATAAAACTCCACGGATCGCCGAGGAGAGTGGCTCTCTCATTTATTTATCACATGGTTCCACGCGTGTGGGGACATCGTGACTCTTTGATATCTGTTTACCAAGCCAGCACCACTGGACTTCACGATGTTGCCGCGAGACCGACCAGACCGTCGGAAGATGTAGGGTACCTATTCGATTATCTCTCTCCGTGAAGAATAGTCGGCCCAGTCATCTGATAGCTAGTTTAGGAGGTATTTGTGTTTAGCCGAGAGGAACTTCTACACCCGCCTAACATTATTTAGGTTATTTTTAAGGACTGGATGGCTTGGCTACCATATTGTGGGGCCTTTTAGCGAATAGTTGTTTTCTGCGTGGTCCTTAAGACCCGCATTTCAAGGTGGGAATGTTCCTACACACCAGCCCGCTAGACCATGTTTAGTCAGCGGTACGTTTAGAAGGGGAAGGGGCTCTTCAGTCAGTTCGAGGCTAGGCAGTCTTAACCAATTTGATAGTTTTTGTGTGTTGATAATATGTTCCCCATTTGGTTCTCAACCAGTGGAAGTTTCTGCCCGTCAGGCACGGCTCGTGTTTGATAGTTTTTGTATGTTGATAATATGCACCACATTTGGTTCTCAACCAGTGGAAGTTTCTGCCCGTCAGGCACACCTCGAGCCTAATAGTTGATTTGTATTAAGGTTAAGTACCACCTTTTGGTGCCCAACCCCTGGGTCAGTATGCCTATCTGGCTTAGGCTCATTGGCCCAGCAGCGGCACCCAACAACCTTGAAGAGAACACTGAATCGGAATTTACAGCAATACTTTTACAAGTAGAGCTAGACTCGGCCTTCTTATGGGCAGGAGCATAACGCCACTGTCTTAACAACTGATTATATGTCTTCCAATTAACCTAATGTCAATCTTCACCCGTCCTACTTGTGGACTGTGGGATGGAATATTGGACTGTGATCTGTAGCTGTTAAATATGTATACTTTTCTTTGTTCCCATTAAACTGATTTTTTTTAAAGTTATTTGTTTGCTTTTTCAAATATCCTGACTTGTCTATTTATCTTGTATAAGATAAGGCCGTCTTTGGACTAGACTAGAGCGTTCGTGTCACCTTTAAATTAAATTAAATAAAATTTCAATAAAACACAAAACACTGTCAGAAAACCAAATTAAATCACTCTACATGTGTTAAGAAACACACTTATGTAACAAACATTGAGCATCTGACAATTTTGAGATCAAGAAAATGGCGACCAGGAAATGCCAAATCACCTGCTAGATGTATCAGAAGTATCGTTGCTGCCAACTGAGCTCAAAACAAGTGAAAAAATATTAAAACTTTTCACAACAAACTAAATATATTATATAATAACTATATTTGGAGTAAAAACCTACACATTTAAAAAAAACATTTTCTGGAAATAAAAATAAAACTAATTATTGTAATTTTTCATCTTTAGTCTAATAAATGGAACACGTCTGTATATGGAATGCACTCGCATTTCCGTATAGAAGTGATGAATAAACCACAATCATGTGTTGTAAATAAAATGTAATAAAATAAATGCATTTTTACAAAACTATTTTAGCACTTTAACTTTTGAATATTAAAACCAACAAGTGACAAAGAAGTAAACTTGCGTACCTACAAATAACGAGATGTAAAATACATTTTCAACCGTGGAAATAATGGTTTTCATCCTTGAAGATGCCAGTTCTCCGGTAAAAGTTGAACGAGAATGAGAAGAAAGGGGGTAGGGACGGTGAGGGGGGCGGGGGTACTATTAAAACACTTTAAAGAGCCATCAAGAAGTGTTTTGACGACAGCGCACCGCATGGTGAAGTTGTTAATTACTCCAAGACAGAGGACAGACCGTACTAAATAGAAGACATCACTGGAAATAATAATTATTTGTGACTTTCCTACCGTGCAAGATGTTACAACGAGCAACGCACGAAAGGTTTTAATTTTCTCGTCGATATTTAGAGGTAAGGTCTGCAAGGCGTGATCAACTAATGATAGGCTTGTGGTCCGTTTGAAAGTTGCGAGCTTCAAGTGGATACCGCCGGTATGAGAGTGATTTGGAAGTCGCTGATTCCTCCTTAACGAATGTATCTAGTTTCACTCCTGGCTTGGAGACATTGAGGGCAGGAAAGGGCTAGGAGTATTTTGAAGGCACTGATACTCAGTGGTGGCTCGTAGCTAAAATTAGTGGGGGTGCTGCTCCAGGAAATTTTTTAGCCTTTGTTTTAAAATTGTGTAAAAGGAAAAAAAACATGTCTAAAAAGAAAATTTATTCGGGAACTTGATAAAATCTTAACAAAAAAACAACAACAGTTTTTACTTACTTTAATTTAAATTGTTACAGTTCAAGCTTGATCTATTCATTTAAAAATGAAATCCATTCTTCATGTTTTAATTTGCGCAAAAGGATCAATAATTTTCTCCAGTGAAAGTACTGCAAGCGCATATAGTCTTTCTGTTAAATAAAAGAACCTAAAAAAATGAATCAAATAGAATAGCTGGAAGCAGAATAATAATCTAACTCTACAATCTTCTACACTTTATCACATTCAAGAATATGGTACACGGTTTTTAAGCACAGCACACGCTGAGTAAAAAAAGAACTTCCTTCCACCATCACGCCATAGCCGGCACTGTGAGAGCAACAGTGCTCTCTCTACATGGCAGTCACGCCTTCCTCCCCGTCCCCTCCTATGTGCGCATGCGTACAACAGTCAAACACCACGTCGCTGGCACTGTAAAGCGCACAGTTCCATACGAACATTTTTGTATATATTTTATAAACTGTGGGATGGCTACTGAAGTACTGACATTAAGCTTAAAGAATACATATTGTACTACAAAAATAAAGAAAGAATTAAAGAAAAAAGGACTTATTATATTAAACGTTATCGATAATATTAAGTGGAAATAGGGGGTGCTGCAGTTCCGCAGTGCCTATCCATGTCTCTTCTGAATGTCCATCGTTCTAATCCCTGCTTGGATACATTGAGGGCGGGAAAGGGCTGGGACTATTTTGAAGGCACTGATAACTATTTCTCTTCCGAATGTCCACTGTTCTGATCCCTGTTTGAATACGATGAAGGCAGGAAAGGGTTAGGAGAATTTGTAATTCACTGATATGTCTCCTTTGACAATATTTAGTTCCAATCCCGGCTTAGATAAATTGAGAGCAAGAAATAGAAAGAGCGATTCTAATCCCAACACATTCAGGAGATTCTAAAATATAATAAATACCGCAAAAATATGTTATTATTTATTGACGATTCAATAGATCTATAAATAAATGTGGAATAGCTATTCTTGAGCACAATTCCCTCGTTATATCTCACTTACAGTTGCCAAAATCAATACCACAGAACCAATCATATGACCCTCAGAGTTGAACTCAATGTCACTGAGCCTACAGATTTTTAAGTAATTAATCTAAAAAGTGTGTATCTGTAGTTTTAAGGCATTTAAAATGTCTGAGAAGATATGGCTGAAAGAGATCAGCGAACGCTGAAAAGGGAAAAATGAAGAAATGTGCACAATCTGGAGATCGATATATTTTCAACTACGTTCTCCTCCAAACAATGTGTGTTTATCAACCCACCCTCAACACTAGAGTTGCTAGTTGTCGCCTGAGGGAGTCTGGGAATGTGTCACAAGAAGTCCTAACGTCTCCTTGATGGAGATAGTAACTACTTCCCAGTCTTCAGTTGGAAGGCTTTCCCTGCAAGAACGCGTAACAAAACCATCGCTTACCATTGTTCGCAGTGACTGTTATTATTATTAGTATTATTTATAAGTTCAACACAAAGATTACTAACCAATTAATCAAAAGTGTGTGTACGAGAAGGATAGATTGGAGGAAAGGCACCCGAATTAGCGTGGTTGAAAGATCAAAAGCGTATAATCCGAACGCGTAGTAAGACGTGATGCTAAAAAAAAAATACTACAGTGAAACTTACACTGGGGAATCCTTTCCCCGCTTAGCCCCCAGTTTATAATTTTGTCATAGCTCAAATTTAGGTAAGGGATGTACAACGTTTTTCTTGTTTATTTATTTGCTGTATTTAACGTGCAATTTATGAATCTATTGATTATATCAGCGCAAGACTTATAAACAAATTTAAATCTAGAGCAGACACAACATCCAGTCCCCGGCCGTTAATTCATCACTGTGAAAGAGGAAGCTCACGTTTCACCAGTGATACATTTTAGACCATGCCAGGAATCGAATTCTGGACCCTTAAGTCAGTAAACAGGCACGCTACTGATTGAAGTAAAATGTCTAATTAAAAATAGCAATAAAATAAACTTTGACCTATTTATAATAATTGTTTACGTGCAACGCTTTTTTTTTACCCGTCCAAGCTATTGTGGGGGTAGACTAGCCTCTTGGGTTCAATTCCCGGTGGTGCCATAGGTTTAATTCTCGAAGGGGGATTGTTCCTATGGTCACCATGTGCTGGTTAATCAGTAATAATGAATAATACTGGGATATTATGTGTTGATTTTAATGTCAATTTAAAGTTGATTGAAGTTTATGAGATTAAATGTTTTATTACATAAATTTATACAACGAATCACAATAAAAATAAATATAAATACCTGAAAAATGTGTAATTGAACATTAGACAAAATTTAATTTTAGGATGATAATATGAGTTATCATACTGAGTAATTAATAGCCAATAAAATTATATTAATCTTATTATTAATCAAGCACTTTGTTAAATCATATTATTATCTTCATTAAATTAAAATTGTATAACATTCAACTATACATTTTTCAGGTATATTCATTATGCTTTATTGTACAATTTATGTAATGTAACATCTCAAGATGATAATTGTTATTAATCAACTTTAAATTGAAATTATACTCAACGCTTAATATCCAAGTTTTATCCATTATTATTATTGACGCTCCTTAATTCAATTAATAATAATAAAATATTTTCTAAAATTCTGGTTAATTAGGCTTGAATTAGGTTTAAGACTTCTACTGGCACTACATAATAACCATCATCATCACATATCATCAGAATAAAGTAAACTCACCTACAGGGTGCCCCTACCAGAAGAATACCAGGTATGTCAAACACACAAACCCTGGTGACAGACACTAAAATAACCCTAGTGGAATATACACGTTAAAAGTATAATTTAGAATAATGTAGCCATATTTACTTGAAAATTGAAAGTGTGGAGGGTGGGGGGTAAGCCATTTGGTAAAAATGAAACCCCAGTACACCTCAGCCTCCTCTTCAAGTTAAGCCAGACAAGATTTATGCTTTTTTTTACTTCAGATAAAGTATGTACAGTACATTTGGATTTAGATCGAGACATACATTTTGTCAGTTATAAAATTTAAAAAAACAATTTTCATGTGTGTATACGTTAAGTAACAAGATCTGCAAATGTTACTAGATGATATAAACACCTGTGAAATTTCTATTTTCTTTATAAAAATGCTGACCAACAGTTGTAAGACTTAAAACAGGCCAGCAGAGAAAAATATAATAGTATTATAAGACAATTAAGAATGTATAGTCTATAAAAAATTATATAGGAAAACAATAATTATAGATAAACATTAATGATTAAATTGGTACTCTAAGTTGATTCAGGGAATTAGAGTGATTAAAATATATATATAAAAAAAACATTGAAGTTATTTGTGTCAACCCAATCAAAAAGAAAGGTGTTATTAAAAATATTTTAGTGATTAAAATAGGCTCTAGTTAATTTTCTTAACTATAGGGAAGTCACTTAGATCACTATCTATTTGTCTCTTTTTCTATATGTAACAATCAATCTATACAAATCTATAGTTTGTGACCCACTTCGGTGGCTGGATTGTCTAAGCCGTCACTCCTGTAATAGACTATTCTGCCGATGACGGGGATATAAAGGTTAGATTCTGGTCGGATGTACTGATTATGGTTTTCCTAAGTAGTTTTCCACTTTCACTACACGAAAATGTAGGTACATTTCCTCTAAATTCAACAACCTTCCTTATACCTAACACATTAGAGTAAATTAATAAGCAATCCAACAGAAGAAGTATCGCAACTAAACAAGACAAAGTTTAGCAGAAACAAAAAAAAAAAGCACAGCAATACAAAATATTTTGTAACAAAAATTGTTCAAAATGATTCCCTGCTTCAATTCAGTCACTGAGCCTGCGTTCCATGCTTTGTCGTTCTCTGTTGAACTTGAACACCCCTGGGGCTTTACGTGTTTGCTTACATACATTTACGATAGCTCTCTTAAAACTCAGTGCTCGAATTGGAAAATTTTAACAAACGGAACGGTAACAACCAATAATTCCTTTATCTTTTTCTCCCCCAGCATTAAACTATTACATTGGTATAACTTTCTATACACACTTCAATAAGTTGTATACTAAGTCATGCCAGTTTAATTGAATTTCAGTAAAATGAATATTACATTGCAATTTTTTATATTAATCTAATTTATTGATACAACAAATTAATATTGATTTATATTGAAATAAAAAATAAACTGCCACAGTAAAACTATATCCAATATTTAACTATGTAGGTAGACACTAGTGTAAAACCATATAATATCCATTATTAATTACAATATATTAGACTCAAATTCAGCATAAGAATTAATAATTACATATTGTTGACATTAAAATATAAACATTACAGTAGTGTTAGCATTGTTGTTTAACATCTCTTTCATTTTGTAAAAATAAGAGACTTAAAATATCGAAAAATGTGAAGGATGCCTATAATTTGTGTGAAAATCCTAAACTGAAATTAATATAATTACAATGAGAGAAATATGCATGCTAAAACAATCCTCAATCACTTCTTGTGAAGTAAAAAGGGAGCTACATTCTACAAAATGTTGCTATGGAAGAGACAAAATATGGACCAGAAAATTTGAAAAAATACTTTGTTTTACATTGTTATGAAAAATTATGAGAATGTAAAAAAATTATTGTTACTAATTAATCCATATGAAATTTTTTGTTTCAGTGTATATTGTTTTGTAGCAAACACTTTATTAAATTGGAAGAAACGACCAGATATTCTATTCTTTAATGTAAAGCCCTTTCTCATTTTCCTCATCATCATCATCATCAACTGTTTCCATCCAGTGGCCGGGTCAGTTTAGTAAAATGCCTCAATCTTCCTCTATTCTTCCACTACTATTCCTCCATTAATTTTTTCCATTCTTCTCCTCTCCCTTGAATGTCCTGTCTTTTTCCATTTCATTACATGCCGATACCATCTCAGTCTTTCTTCCTCTACTATCTAATAAACTCCTTGTACCAACACTCTTTCCCAGATAACTTAACTCCTAATCTTGTTTCTCCTTGTGACAGCTCGAGTATGGGTCTATTTCGGCAACCGGGTGACCTGGTGGTCTATGGGTAAGGTGTTGGACTTCTGTGCTGGTTTCCGGGGTTCAATTCTCAGTCCCAGCACAGATTTATCTGATTACCAAACCCTCCCTTCACCCCTGACAAGACGTATATTAATCACAACTTGTGAATGTGTGGAATGCCAGGCCTCCACCGTGGTTCGGATTCCGCGTTAAACTGTAGGTCCTCCATTTCATTTCACAATCACCCTACCATTACACATTAGTGTAAGTGCGTATAACCCGAACGGGTTCAGCGTAGGAATTGTTTTCTGAAAGGCCTTTTTCCCCACCAGAAATCTATTATATAATAGAATATTGATAGGAAAAAAGACCTTTCAGAGAGTAATTCCTACCGTGAATGGAGTATAGTAAGACGCTGTGCTAATAATAACAATAATATTTCGGCAACCGGCTTACTAGGCCTGTCGTGGGAAAGCCCTTTCTATTACGTGCAAACTTTTAATTTATTTAAGTATTATTTCAGACCACACAAGGACAGTTACTTTTTTTAAAACAAATATTGTAAGTATTACCTGAGTGGTGGAAATTCGTATGTATTTGTATAATTCAGACATCACATATTGGAACTTTAGTTTGCATTTAAATTCTGACTCTACTGAGCAGGCTCAGTTTTTATTAAACACGTTTAGTATTTCTAAAGATTTAACCGCCGACAAACGGAGACCATTTGTCTCATTTTTTATTTCATTCAATGCAATAATTATTTAGAAGAAAATATGTTTGGTTATAAAACTTACGCAGCAAGGAAATATTGTAGCTGACTTGAGTAGATGAATAAAATTTAACGTGAAACATAATTTATAAAAATAAATATGTACTTACAATTTTTTATTTTTTTTTGCTGGTTCACTTGTGTCAAAGAGTTCGAAACTTCAAATAGGTACGATATTTACACTATAAAAGACAATGTAAAAACTGAAGGTTTAAATCTTCTGCCTACGAATAGAAACAGAAAATGCCCTTTCCAAAACTAGGCTACAAGTGGGGATGAGAAAGATTAACATCTGTAAAATGTTTGAGTTGAAGTCATTGTCTTTTTTATCAAAATCATCGTGTCTGTTGTGAAGCAAATTATTAGAAAACCCAGGGTAATACAAAATACAATGCACTGTTCAGAAGCTTAGTAGCATCTAGGCTCTTTAAAAATACAATACACTATACAGACACGTAGTAGGATCTGGGTTCCCTCAGACTAGAATAGATAGATATCTTTTTGAAAAACGATACGAAGAACGAAGAAGTAGCGTTCTGGTGTGCAGGAGGAACGCTTTAAACTTTTGTTGTATCAACAGGAACGCTCGTAATATGTTTTCGTATCAACCGAAACGGCGTTCCGGTCCAATTCGAGCACTGCCCCGAGCTAAAAAGCCCATTTGATTCAAATTTGTTGATCGAGCAGTTCATGCAATGGATAACTCACAACCGATCTTTGAGGAAAACCTTTAATAACTCTAAAACTAAGCGTTTCTAGACCCATGTTTATATGAACATCCCTTAATTTTTGGTTGATGGAAATACGCCCCTAGAATATTTGACACTCTGTATAGTTAACGCTACAACTACAGTCGACAAAGAGGGCTTATTCTGTGAGACTTTGCTAAAAATAAGTGAAATATTTTCAATGTTGACCCCAAACAGTTATTGATGTGTTTTTTTAAAAAGTTCCTTCGTACTAAAATCCTACTATAACACTGACACCTGTCTGCGCTCTGTGTGAATGGCTAAAAGCCCTTTATTTGAACCTTTCCGAAACGGGGTGTTTGCGGAGGGCGCTGCTATCACGTGTTGACCCTCCAGGAAAGGTGGGGGAAGAGAGTACGAGGGGGAAGCTAGAGGGGAAAACTTTATTACTTTGTCTCACTATTCAGGCACATATGGACTAGTTATTTTAGTGAACTAGGAATGAGGAAGATTGAATTTAGAGAAAGTGTACCCGTATTTACGTGAAGAGGGAAGTGGAAAAAACAATTAAGGGAAAAACGCCCTCAGTACACCTGACCGGGAGTCACACTCCAAGATCCCTATCATCTATTGTGAGGGAGACGCCTTAGATCATATGGTCACCGAAACAGGTAGTGATCGTAATGTTTTATGACAGAACTGTAACTAAAATAAAACAAGCTAGAAAAAAAAAAGATTTTTCACATTGCCTTGTATTATGTGGAGGGAAGCCGCATCGGTGGCCGAATGGCTTAACGCATCATTCTCGTGATGGACTAGATTAACGATGACCGGAAATTTGAGGTTCTAATCCCGGTCGGGTCATCTGAATGATTTTTAAAAAATCAAATAGTTTTCCACTCTTCCACCACGCAAATGTGGGTACATTCCCTCTAACATTCTACCTTATTGATACCTATCCCACTAGCTTAATTAATTTATCATCAAGGGGTACAAACGCGTGGTGGAGAAAAAATAAAAAGGATGCGATTATTCACACATTCTATTTGTCTATTTGTGGAGAGGATGATAAAATAGCATATGGAAAACCACCCCGAACTCAGCCGGTAGGACTGACCTCCCCCCCACATACCTTTGTAAGCCGTGGCAAAGTGCAATATGAGCCTGAATGCCCTAAGACCCTTCGACCAGAGAACTACTTTTTGATATTAAGAGAAAATATTCATTCTTCTGTTTCTTGTGTCAGCCTCTCAACCCTAAACTTGGCTATCTTTCTGCCCACTCGAGATACTTGCATATTTACACTAATATTTCAGGAGGGTAGGGGGGAGGAGGAGGAGGGTAAGGTAGAATCTTGAAGGAAATGTGCCCGCATTTTCATGGTAGGAGAGAAACCAACCTTTGGTACATGTTATCGGGATTTGAACCCCAACCAACTCGCAACCGTCAAACCCACCTAGGCGGGTCTTAATCACTTTTCAATAGGATATTAATTTTGTTGGATGACTCTTTTATTTGTTTACTCAGAAAACTAATTTATTTGACCCTACATCTTTTTTTCATACATTCTCGTTGCTATCTCCCGGATGTGAAAGGAAGATGGTGAAAAGGGGGAGGGGGAGATATAAACGATCCAGTCCTTTGTTAAAGTCTCAGTTGAGTCCGACCAGAGGTAGAATTTCCTAATACAACTGTCGGAGAGAAACCCCCCGTCTCTCGTCACTCCGTGTCGGTCGGTGGCCACTGGAGCAACGCCGCCTTGATTGTTTAACCAAACAGAGGAGTGTGGGTGAGCCAGGATCTAGGAGGCCATGAATATTCGTACTCGCAAGAGGTTGAGAGGAGAAGGAGGGGAGGTGTGTTCGCACCGCTAAACCGCGCTCCGCTGTTTCCACGCGGCGGGATCTCATGAATCCCCATTAGACACACATCAGGCGAGCTCGGTGCATGCGTGGCCAACTCACGGTCAAGGGGGGAGGAGGGGGTGATCTCTTGCGATCCTAGTCAGGGACTTGGGACTTACTGATTGGGGACTTGGAAACAATCGTATCGCAACTCTTTCGACCTCGTCGGTATTTGAACCGACAAAGTGTTTTTTTATAGGAAGGGACTTTAAATTATTATTATTATTATTATTATTATTATTATCACCACGTCTTACTACCCTTTCGGGTTATACGCACTTACACTAATGTGTAATGGTAGGGTGATTGTGAGATGAAATGAAGGACCTACAGTTTAACGTGGAATCCGAACCACGGTGGAGGCCTGGTATTCCACACATTCACAAGATGTCTTGTCAGTACTATCTGTTGAATACAACAAATTTATGAGAGAAAAAAAACTCGGATTGACATATACATAAGCTTTTGAATGTTAAGAGTTATTACATTATAAATTCACACCTGGAATAAAGTTTCGCGCGCCTCANGAAATGGAGGACCTACAGTTTAACGTGGAATCCGAACCACGGTGGAGGCCTGGTATTCCACACATTCACAAGATGTCTTGTCAGAGGTGAAGGAAGGGTTTGGCAATCAGATAAATCTTTGCCTGGACCGAGGATTGAACCCCGGCCGCCTGCACAGAAGTCTGACACCTTACCCCTAGACCGCCAGGTCACCAAGGGACTTTAAAAAACAAAATAGAAACAGACCATTACAGTTTCAACGTAATCGGGGTTTTGCATTGGGTTCACTCCTGTGGTAGGGCGTTTCTGGCAGTTTGTCAGTCACAAATACCCTTGTGGTGCGATCTGGGATCTCGCTCTTTGAGCATTCACTGAGTAGTGAAGAGTCTCTAAATGAGGCAGATTATGTTATACATGGGTTCTCCTTCTTTGTACTGGCCCGTTGCCTTATCCAAACCGAGTCCTCTAGGATGTCCTATCAATAGTTGTTTTTTTCTCCCCATATCCTGAAACTTCATATTCTTTCCTTGCTTGTGGTCATCCGTCAGTTGCTTTCATCACCTTACTGGTCCCCTTACCCTTTCCACCTTTTCCTTCTATGACATCACTCAATAAACCAGCGTTTTTCAACAGTTGGGCCGCGACACATTTGTGTGCCACGCAAGGTCAGCAGTTGTACCGCTGGATTGTGAGCAAAAGGTAAATTAAAAGGTAAAATATTTGATGAGTAAAAATCTTTTTTAAATCCATGATCAACATTATTCTTAAAATAGCACAATGATTAGAATTTTAGCTATAGAACTTTAAAACACAATCCTAATACTCTTTTTTTTTTGTAATGATAACATATCTACTTACAAATTAATGATGTGTATTGACAGTTTTAGTGCCTTGTTCAGTGTGCCGTGAGTTAAAAAAGGTTGAAAATCATGACACTAAGTCATTCTTCTCATAACGCGTCTCAACCAGTTGAACGTTCTTCGTAGACTCACCTGCAGAATGGTTATATATCTAATTATTCGTATTTTATTATTATTATTAGCACCGCGTCTTACTACCCGTTCGGGTTATACGCACTTACGCCAATGTGTAATGGTAGGGTGATTGTGAG
>CABEEJ010005567.1:19769-48670 GCA_901482245.1 Timema douglasi | reverse complement strand
GCACGAGGTACGTCCTGCACAGAAGCCTCCCCTTTTAGTCGCCTCTTACGACAAGCAGGGGTTACTGCGGGACTATTCTAAACCCCATCCCGCAGGGGGGATCCAGGTAATTGATAGACTGCTTGACTGCCTTGCAAGTCACAGGCATATTGAATACACCTTAGCCTTAATGTTCCCCTTTTAGTCGCTTTTTACAACAAGCGGGGGGTACTGCGGATTATTCTCAGCTTCGTCCTGCAGGGGAATACCTCTCAAAAAGTAGGAGTTACGGAAATACTATTCTAAGACCCATTCTACAGAGGGGTCAGATGATCAATCAGAAGTACATACCAAACTGCCTAAGATGGTCAAAGATTTCAGCGAGGCCCTAAAGAAACACAATGTTTTCCTGTCTGTACCCCAAGAGTGAAAGTTCTTTGTGGGTTAAATAATTCTGGATTATGTTGAAGCCATGTTTTCACTTGCCTAATAATCTTGAAACGATTCCTAAAATTCCACAAATGGTGTTAATTGTGTTAACCAAACAGTATATATGTGCTGGGGCATTGCTAGCCAAAAATAAATAAGAGTACAGGAAATGATGGACTGGCTGTTGGAGATAAGAAGAATATATGGCTTTGCGATAAACAGTGATGTTGATTTCAACAAAATAAAGAGCTGCTGGAAATCAAATTTGAAAACCAGGAATTCAAAAACATAGAACATTTCAAGTATCTGGGAATTCTGCTGACGAAGGAAACTAGGTCGAGGATTGCTATGGCCAAGGAAACTTTTCAACAAGAAGAGGTAACTGCTGACCATCAAGTTGATTTTGGAACTGAGAAAGAAACTGATGAAATGCTTCATTTGGAGCATCTCACTGTATGAAGCAGAAACTTGACTCTCAGAAAGACGGGAAAGAAATATTTTGAGAGCTTTGAAATGTGTTACTGGAGAAGACTTCAGAAGAAAAGTTAGACAGACAGGGTGGCAAATGAATAAGCTCTAAGGAGTGGATGAGAAGATAACTATTTTGATATGTTTTTTTGGTACAAAGCAAACTGGATTGGACGTATCCTTAAAAAGAACTGTCTTCTGCACGAAATCATAGAAGGGAAGGTTAAGGGAAGTAAAAGTTTAGGAAGGAGGAGCATTCAGATATTGGAAGACTTGAAGGAATGAAGAAAATTCTTGGAGTTGAAGAAGGAAGCAGAGGACAAGGAACATTTGCGGTCTAGCTTTCTCCTTCAACTCCAAGTTCACTGACAAAAGGAATGAACTTATAACAAGACAGAACACATAATAATAATTTCTAAACATAATTTGCAATATAAATTGTTTTTAGATCAACAAACATGATGATTTAATTTAAAATGTTAGATGCAAAGTCTTGCAGAGATAAAATAAGCAATCATAGTAATTAAATGAACATAAGTTTCGCAGTAAATCTTTATTTAAAAATGTACATACATTCATTGATCCCTTCATTAATTATGGCACACAGAATATTAAACCCCGATTGTACTTTGATAATGTGAACTTTGTTGAATTTAAGACATTGCAACCATCTTTGAAATTAAAAACACAAAAATAAATAAATCTTAAACTAAACATTGAAAAGAGAATAAGGAAGGCCTACACACTTATCAAAAGCCGAAGAAGGTGGACTGATGTACTCAGAATATTTCATAACTAATGTGTTTTCAATTGTGAACTTGGAAGCCTACAATTTTCTGGTGTGTAGGCCTTGCCCTTCTATACTATTTTCAATGTTTAATTCAATACAGCCATTTTTCATTTGTTTAGATACAAATAAATAAATCTATTATAATGTAACTTATATTACTTTTTGGTTATACATGGAAGGTGAGTTGTGCCGGCATAGTATATATGGGGTTAGCACAGCTTTGAAAAATAAGTGATCCAAGAAAAATTGTACATAAAACATTTTAATTGTTGAAATACTTGGCCGATAAAAATTATTATCTGAGAGTCCAACGTTGGGGAAAATAGGTTTAATTATGATAAAAACTTAATATAAATACATTATATTTTCTTACAATCATTTAAAGGATGTTCTATTTGAGAATATAAAATTAAAAATACTCTATAAATATGTTTTCCATGTACATTATGTGGGAACACTGTAATGTAATGTGAGAGGAAAAGAAGCTAATATGAAAGAATAGTTAGGTTAGGCCTCCATAAAAAACAATCTATCTTCCTTTTTTCACACATTATTCACAATTACATCCATCTTTATAACACTTTCACAGCTACACACATTTTATATTATTATTGTTATTATTGTTAGCACCGCGTCTTACTACCCATTCGGGTTATACGCACTTACGCTAATGTGTAATAGTAGGGTGATTGTGATATGAAATGGAGGACCTACAGTTTAACGTGGAATCCAAACCACGGTGGAGGCCTGGCATTCCCACATTCACAAGATGTCTTGTCAGANGTCTTACTACCCATTCGGGTTATACGCACTTACGCTAATGTGTAATAGTAGGGTGATTGTGATATGAAATGGAGGACCTACAGTTTAACGTGGAATCCAAACCACGGTGGAGGCCTGGCATTCCCACATTCACAAGATGTCTTGTCAGAGGTGAAGGAAGGGTTTGGTAATCAGATAAATATGTGCCGGGACCGAGGATTGAACCCCGGCCACCAGCACAGAAGTCTGACACCTTACCTCTAGACCGCCAGGTCACCCACATTTTATAAAAAAAGACGAAAAACCACAAATAAGGCAAACAAAGAAAATTGGCAGCTACATATTTTAATAAGTTGGAGACCAAACGAAACTTGTAGTGTTGCCAGATAACAGATTGATATATTAATAGTAATAAATGTAAACCCGAATAGAAACTTTATTTTATTTTTGGTATTTAACATGCATTTTCTGAACCCGCCGATAATATTAGCACAAGAATTTCAATTGGACCGAAAGGGTCTATCTACCAATTTTGCCAGGAAAAGTATTTTCACATACCTTCTTGGGTTTTCTTACATGCCACAATCAACATGAGATCGATGGCTTTACTTCCCCTCTAAAGGAAGTTGTGCTATGGATTTTTATTGCTCAAGAAAGTTCTATTAACCTTGACTGGGTTTGAAATCATGAACGTCAGGTCCTAAACCGAGTGAGCACTTTACCTCAAGACCACCGTACTATATAGCTTGATGCAAAATAAATGGGTAGTAACAAATTTAATATGTATAAAATTATAAATATAAGTTGGTTTTATTTAGCACCGCTTCTTACTGCCTGTTTGGGTTATGCACTTAAGTGCTAAATATGCTAATGGATTAAGGTTGAATTTAGAGTAAGTGAAGACTGCATTTGCGTGGAGGGAGAGTGGAAAACCATTTCGGAAAAAAAAAGTTCACCTGACCGAGATTCAAACCTAGAACTCCCCATCCTCAGCAGTCTAGCTCAACACAAAACTAGCGTGTTAGCCAACTACGCCACCGAGGCAGGTAATATAATCCAAACCAAGGGGTTAGTCTATCCACTAGCTGTGCAGGAAATTGTCAAGGTTAGCTGTTGGGAATGCTTAGAGTATTTAGTGGTGTAACATTTGTTCAAAGTTTTTATTAAGGACGTTACATGGAAAGCAGCCAGTTAATATCAAAACAATGATTTTTCATGCATATTCTCAGAGCGTCTGTTTTGAGTCCAATGTATTCAGTCTCACAAAAAATTACATTAAGCTTCGTCGATTAAGTTGTATGTGATGCAGTCAACATGGCCTTATCAGGAGGTATTGTTTCTGCATATTCTTGTTATTGAAGGTCTTGTTGGATGGGTAAATCTTTCTGGTGTTGAAGTGTTCTTTCATTCCGCGTATACCAACTAAAGTGTTGGGGGTCGGGCAGTTTTGAGTACACCAAGACAGTGTACACTGTACAGCAAACATTTTAAGTTTTCAGTACACTTAACGAGCCCAAGATTTTTGCGACATATTGTATTGATTTAGGTATGCACCGCAGCAGCAGAAAATATATTACGGAGCTAGTCCAACGGTTGTATGGTAAAACAGAATTAGGAAAGTGTAGACTATATTTTTTTCCAAAAGTGCCTTCCAATGTTCCAAAATTAAGGGTTTGAGTTTGTTTACTTTGCCTGCGTCTTTAACATTTGGAAACATTAGTGAGAAAGCTTTAGATTTTATTAGATGTATTTAAAATATTAGTACATATGGGTAGGGCTAGGATTTTGATGATTTTGCATCTTTTTTTCGACAAACCTGGAACATTGTTCATGTGTATACAGATGTGTTTCATAAGAAACTTCGCTGATTTAAGTAGTTTTGTTAAGGCATTTTTTTTTTTCATTTTCACATGTTTTTATGTTAAAATAGCATTTTAAAAGGTTTTTCGGTCACTTTGTCATTTTTTCTCTTTTTTGAGTTATGTGCACATGCTTAGAATACCTCTGCACACATCATAGCAATGAGTGGTGCCAAAATGGTGGTTAGACTACTTCCACCCCTCTCCTGTCTCTTCCTTCAAGCCGGTGATAGCTGCATAGCTCTTCTTTCCCCTCCCCTCTAACATAGTGGGGCTGTAAATGAACTCATCTTAAGCTAGTCTGAGTATGTTTTGCAGATAACAGAAGCTCATTGTCTCTCTACATTTTTCGGAAGTTGGATGCATTGTTCATGTGAATTTCAACATTCAACATGCCTAAAGTGAAAGAAAGTGCCTAACATGAATTAAAAAAAAAAATTGCTGAATATGGGAAAAAAGTATTCTATAACGATTAACAAATAATATATTGCTAACTCTGTGACGCGAGAGTCGCCGTGGAAAAGAAATTTACTGTGCAGCAGCATGTCAAGAGAAAAAGACACAAACGAGGTCTTCAGTGATTCCAGGATGAGACAAAACTACAGCAAATGCTCCTTGGTCAAACCAGCGACTCTTCAAAACATTCTGCATTTTATGAAGAACCTACATGACCTAATGACCTAAATATTGTGACTGTAAAAATGGGAAGGGCTGTTCAAAAGAAAATTGAGCTTTTTTTTTAAAAAAAAAGGATATGAAACACTGTGCTTAATTGCAAATGTGCTATAAGGGAAAAATTTTTCCCTTGGTGAAATTTCACCAGACTTTTAACAAAGTGACATAGTTTATTTCAAGTATGCTCCTGTGGTGTCAGTAGAAGTGGAAAAGAATTTTTCTATGTTTAAAGCTTTGTTAGCAGATAAGAGAAAATCATCTATTTTTAAAATCTGCAAATGGTTTTTGCTGTGCATTGCAATTATGGACGGTTAAAAATAAAAATTGTTAAGTTTGCCATGTCAAATTAAACTGTCAGAAAATGTAAGTTGAATTTTTATGTCTTTTCCTTGATTTATTTTATATGGAATATCTTCTGTTGACAAAATAAATACTTTCAGTTTGGCACAGAAATGAAATGTTAAATTACATTTTAAGGTTTTTTCCTCTCTTATGGGACTTGTTTTTAGCAAGGAAAAAATATCTTTTTGGTTATTATTTTAGTTTTAGAGAGCATTTTTAAAACTTTTTGGGTCATAAATGCATTTTTAATAGGGCATTTTATATACATTTTTAGGTCATCAAAATCCTAGCCCTACATATGAGTAAAGTAAAAAATGCAGATGCGTGGCTGACACTCATACCAACTTCATTAGTGTTTTTATTAACAGAGATGCATGACCCATTGGGGTGTAGATGCACAGCACACCTAGTTCACCGCCACAGTACGACCTTCAATAGCAATAATACATAGAGACAATATTTTATCCTTTTAGGTTGACTTATTTCCTTATCACTTACCTTACATCACTTTACAGTTTTCCCAAATTGTGTTAGATTTGTCACCAGCAAATAATAATTTTATAAATATGTTAAATACAGAAACATGTTTTGGATCCAAGTAGTATAATATTTAGGAAAACATAATTTCCAAAATACAAAGGACCTCTCAACCGTTTGTTTACAAAGAATCTTCCAATTGACAATATTGTGTGAAATAAATTGTGCCAAACATGTTATAATATAACATTAAATACACACAATAGAATTGTAGAAAATGATGTACAATCATGAGGAAAAAACATATTTAAAAAACCTTCAATATTTTGTTGGCACATGGCATTTTCCTCAGGAAGTGGTAGAATGAACAGGAAGTTTGCGTCAGTAGTGCTAACTTATTTGTTGAAGGATGAAAATTTGTCTGACAGTGTTAAAAATGGTCTTGATATTCTGCTATTGGTCTTGTTGATGGTAGGTGGTGTTAGTTGGAGCAGGGTTTACATAATATTGAATCGTTGACAAATATTTTGGCTCCAAGGGTGATTTTCTAAACTTTGTAATCCATTGCTGTGCTACAGTCTGAGTTTCATCAGAAGTTCATTATTTGAAAATTGTTAAATCATTTTTCCATGATGGGGACCAAAATTACAATTGCATTTACAATCTTAGTTTGTCTTAGTTAACAATATAAAGAGAAATTATACAATAATTTATAAGAAAGTATTATTGGGAGCTTTTGATAACTTTTTAACTAACAAATCAAATAAATGTATACATTGTGAGATTTTAGTGACTTTCAATCAATGTTGGTGGTCGAAAGTGGGCTTACTCTGGAAATCAAGACTTTGGTTCCCATATTGTTAGCCAGGAATAATATTGCAATGGGTTATGGCGAGGAAGTTTAAGACTTTAACTGTGTAGCAGTTTACTTTTATTAACTGGGATATAGTTTTTTTTTTTACAAATTATCACAGATATCGCATTATTTTTTATAAGAAAAACCTCATTTTGCTTTATGAGGTAATTGTATTATAATTGGAAGAAAGTCTAAGAAAGGTGGATGGAAACATATAAAAGGCGACTAACACAATAAACTGTAGCTTTTACAATGAAAAGAACACAGTTCACACTTTATATTGCTGCCATTGGACAAAGCTGTAAAAGCCATATTGTACTTGTCCCCTTTTATATGTTTCTATCAACCTTTCCTATGCCTTCTTCCAAATATAAAACTTAACTAATACAATTATTTTGGTTTATGAAGTGTTGAAAAAATACAGTTCAGTTATAAATTGAATAAAATAAATGGTGGTGTATGTAATATAATGGGTACAATATATAAGGTTTTCCTTATTGAGTTATATCATTATAATTTCGCATCCGATGTCCTTTTCCTGTGTTTGACCTTTTTGTTATACCTTTTACGTGTTCCTTTCTATGTGTTCTATCATTCTTTACCATTTTCCTTTTTCTCCCCTTTTGTTTTTTGGTTTTCTCTTTTAGAAAGTTGCGTTGCGCATTTTCACACTCCTCCCTGATGAGTTCCGATAGAATGAAACCTAGGTCAGGGGATTGGGCGGTGACGATCAATTTTCTTTAAGAGGCAACAACCACTACCTCTTTGTCCATTTGGCAGCAATGTAAAGTGTGAACTGTGTTCTTCTTTTCATTGTAAAGGCCAAATTGTGTTTGTCCCCCTTTTATATGTCTCTATCCACCTTTCCTGTACCTTCTTCCAAATATAATACAAAAAAATATATAATTTAACACACTTAAAAATATTAGATGTTTTAGTCAAGAAACTATCAAGATTTAATATTCACAATTTTTTTTTTTTTACTTTTACAATAAGGTTTAATGTAGGATGATGCCAAATTATTTTTAAGTTTAATTGAAGGGTGAGTTGGATTGTTTAGATATTATTGTAAATTGAAAATTAAGTTTATGAATTAATATTTTATCTGATTTTAATACCTTATTCCTTGTTAGTGGCTGCTTTCACTGCACAATTAAGAAATAAAGTAATAATCATTCATTGACAGTAGATAGTTAATTCTGCCTTTGGCTTTTATCAAAACCTTGCCTTCTTTTTCTTTGATATACAATATTTTCTAATCCTAATATTCTATCAGCAAAGTGTTTGACAATGATACTAAATTATGGATACTAAGTGGACAGTCTCAGTTTTATCACATACCCAATCAAATACATAGGCGTTTTTTCAATCTAAGGCAAGGAAAAACAGAAATCCGTATAGGGAAAGCCCCACTTGGTAAACCTGGTCAAGATTCTAGCCCTGACCTAGCCACCAGCAAACCAGACTAAATGAGCATGAGAGCCCCATACACCCACCAAAGCAGCCCAAAAAAAATTCCTCACATTAGAATTGTGATTAATGAATTTTTGAAATATATACATTTAATTAATGCCTGTGTAAAAAAAAATTAATGTGTTTGCATGTTTGTTCTCTTGGGAACCCCAACATTAAGTTTTCTGTGCCTATTAAAACAAGTACTCTCTGTTTGTTATAGTGTATTTCTTACTGTTGATCCCCTCCCTTAACACCCTTTGCTCATATATTATTTATAAATTACTTTTAGTTTAATATATATAATTAAAATATTGACAAATATAAACATATAAAAAATAGTTTTCATCTTTATAAGAACAAAGTCTGAAGTACAGTTACTTTAAAAATGCTTCTCCACAATATAGAAGAGCAGGAACACATCTGTTTTGTTCATGCAAATCTCATCTTTTTGTTCTTTTGCGTAGCACTCTTGTCGGCATTTTAATGCTTTTTTTGTTAATTTTTTTGGCCGTTATTTTTTTAACACTCTCTTCACTGCTATCCTGCAACAACTCTTCCAACTCAACTTCAAAGTCTGGGTCATCAAGTTGCGAATTTATTGGTACACTTAGGTTGAGTGACAAACTCTCATGCGAGGCTCCTCTCGACGAGTGTTGGTCCTCCAACAACTCATTTTCAACAGGGACAATTTTACTAAAGTCACTTTTATCCAAAGTATTGTCAAACAAACCTAGCTCCTCTTTAATGTTGATTGGCTTCACTATGACAGGTCCATTTATTTGACTTTGCATGTGTTGACCCAATAATGAATCCTCTGAAAATATGTTTTAGAAATAAATAAACATAGATCTTACATATAGTTAAGAAATGATCAAGATAAGAACTAATCCTTTTAAAAAATGTTTTAGATATTAAACTTATTCTAATCCTAATAAAAACATATACTATCATTGTGGCTAAAAAACTTATTTTATAAAATTCCATGACTACCGGGTTTTCAAAACAAAATATTTTCTTGGTAAATGATTTTTTATTCTTTACATAAAAAAACTACATACACACAAACACACACACACACATATATATATTTAAATGCAAGCAGCTACCAAAATACATCACGCAAATGTGGCATAAAAAACAAACACTTTACAAATATTACAATAATTTTCTATATCTTATTTTCAGCCTTTGAGATAGAATAGTGTGAATATTGATTGATTAAATTTTATTGCATTGTAGGTTCGATGATATTTAATATAGGCCTATTGTAAATTATCCCTCGCACCGTTGATTTCATAAATTAAGAATGATATACTTAATAAACTACATCTGATTAACTAAATTATAATTTGAATATTAACTTGGTTTCTATTACACTTACAAAAGATTAGTATATTACATTGTAAACAAAATCTTCCCACAATTATTGCTACATGAGTGTCTACTAATTACTCCTACTGGGTTTTAACAAGAATGTCTCAGTTTGCTTGGCCCGACCCTATTTAACACCACGGTCAGACCGCTACTTACCGGTCATTAAATCCCTACCCTTCTACACATTTTCTTGACATAATATTAGGAACATTATATCTCACTTTTGTCTTAGAGTTTAGATGCAAACTTAATGGGTTTTTTCAACGGGTATTTAAATTCTCTTGCGTTTCTAGGTTTTACTTGTCTACACCCATGATGAATATATACCTGCTTTCAAGTAATGTGATATTTAAATGCCATGCAACTAGTCTACACCAAGTTGTGATAAATATACGTTAATGTCTCATTGGATCAAATTTCAATAAGAATAAGTTTTTTAAGGGTATGGGTTCTTTGAGTCTCCTTAATTTGAGAACTAATGAAACATTAAAAATAATATATATATATTTAAAGCTATTATGATGTTTACTAGTGGTTTATGTCAACATCATTATGGGACAAACCTAAACACCAAACTCCAGACTACTTAATGTGGACCAAACTTGCTCCGGTGGCTGCATAGTCTAAGGAAGGGACCTTCAACCTTTTTATGTCCAAGGGCCAAAGTTTCTGTCTCTTGTTGGCTCATGGGTCACAATAATGTACTGACAATATTAGTATTAAACACTTAATATATTATTTTTCTTTTAGCATTACGAGTGACTCGGCGGCGAAGAGTGATTGTGAACACTCACGACTATGTTCGAACACACCTGAAATAGTACTCTCTTCCTTGTTTATTAGAGTAGTCATTCAAGGTAAATTTGTAAAAAAATATATATATTTTTCTTCCCTTATTAAGCAAAAATAGTTTATAAAATATCTTAAAATATGTATTTATTTAATTATGTAAAATATAAATCTGTATTTGTAATTTTTTCTCTTGAAATAATTTTATACTTTTCATGAGAAGGCGGGCCACAAAAAATGCTACTGCGGGCTGCAAGTGACCTATGAATTGAAGGGATCTAAGATGTCACTCCTATGTTAGACTAGTCTCTCAAAGACAGGAAGATCAGAGTTTGAATCCCGGTTGGGTATAGTGAGGGGGGTTTATCATTTTCCTTCCCTGTAGATGCAGATAAATTTCCTCTAAATTCAACCTCCCCCATTTCTAACTCATTGGTGTAATTAGTACATATGCATATAATCTGAACAGATAGTAGACACGGTGCTAAAAAAAGTGGACAAAATCACAATTTTCCGCATCGGTGGTCATATGGTCTAACTCATCACTCTTGTTTTGGACTGGATTTTCACTATCCCTTCATGCAAATATCAGTACATTTAATCTAAAATTCTTCCTTCCTCATCCCTATCCCATTAGCATAATTGATGTGTGTGTATAGACCTAAAATGTAGTAGTAAAACACAATGAAACAAAATCATAATCAGAGGGAAAAAATCAAACCCTTGTGGTAAAATTAGTATTTTATGCTTATCATATTTTCTAAGATTTGTGGATTCAAGATGCATAGGTAAAATAGTCAGTCCATCTCTAGTTTATGCTGTTTTTTTGAGCACCGTGTCTTACTACTTGTCTATGAAAAACAGATTCTAACTAGGTATTATTTTCGTATATAGGGGTTGAGTGTCGAAGAATTATTTAAGGGGAAAAAAATACCCTCAGTATGACCAGGATTTGAACCTCAACACCCTTGTCGGTAAAACAAATCAGACTAGATGAGCCTGACATTTAGTCAGCATGTCCACCAATAAAAGTGAGCAAAATATTGAATATCTGTTCAATAAAAATGCTCAACATTATTTTAGTCATCAACCATATTAAAAAACAATATATATATATATATATTTATTTGTTAACCTTAAATATAATCAAAGTTTGTACAGGAATTGTATTTAATTTTTAATCAATCAGTTTTGTAAATATTCCCATTGTTTTAAAATTTTCGAAAATTTCAGTTTAAATTGAAAATATTAATATAAATATTTTTACTTAACTACTTTTCTATATACGTTATCTATTTATTGTTGTATAAAAAAATATTTGATAAAAACTGTTTAAGAGGAGTGTCTCTTTTCAGTATAAACACTTACCATCATGATTTAGTAACAGAAGACTAATGCTTTTGTTACTTTCGCTGTCACTGTCTTGACGATCTGGGGCGCCTTCCTCTTTTATCACTTGTCCTAGTGGGATGTAATCAATGCTCTGTGAGGTCTCATTGATGTTGGGCTCGCTCTGACAAAGTGGAGAGTAATTATTTTCAACCTGTACACTTATTTTAACAAAATATGAAAAGGTAAAAAAAACAACTTAAAATAGGCTCAACACTTAATTGTTCTATCAGTTAGTTTTATTAGTTACTTTAAATAAGTGTTATATAATTTTATGATATTAATTCACAAAAGCATACAAAATAATTTAAACTCTAACTTACTTGACTAACTTAACTTTACTATTTTTAAACAGGAAGATAGAAATATAATGTATATTTTCAATCAAATATAGTGTAATATCAATTTGTAGTGAATAATACACAATTATGGCCTATTAGTTTTCAAGAAGGTTATCCAAGCTTGTGTAGATAATGAAACTTCTGTTTAGTTGTACTAATAGTTTGTGTGACTGAATGTGAACAAAGAGGTAGTGTTTGTAAAGATTGTGTGACTGAATGTGAACAAAGAGGCAGTGTATGTAAAGATTGTGTGACTGAATGTGAACAAAGAGGCAGTGTATGTAAAGATTGTGTGACTGAATGTGAACAAAGAGGTAGTGTTTGTAAAGATTGTGTGACTGCATGTGAACAAAGAGGTAGTGTTTGTAAAGATTGTGTGACTGCATGTGAACAAAGAGGTGGTGTTTGTAAAGATTGTGTGACTGAATGTGAACAAAGAGGTAGTGTTTGTAAAGATTGTGTGACTGAATGTGAACAAAGAGGTAGTGTTTGTAAAGATTGTTTGATGGACTGCAAACCTACAAGTAGAATGGCTGCATAAATAGTGTGACACTACAAACTAAGAAGCAGGTAAGATGTATAAAGATAGGAGGAGCAGGTAGCAGAAAGTGTTTAAGGGAAAGGATATGAATGGAAGCAATTAAATAAGAAAGAAAGGATTAAAGGAGGAAAAATGGTGGAAGGAGGCATTTTACTAAATTTAAACTAAATGGAAACAGCTGATGATAATGATTTAGAAAAATATTTGAAGATTACAAAAAATAAAAACGTTCATATATTCATTTATTAACCTCCCTCAGTACACCCAAATGAGATTCAAACCTCAATACCCTCATCGTCTGCAGTCTAATCTACTGAGAAAGTAGTGCCTTAGAACATGTGGCCAGTGATGCATATGTGTAGATATTTAAAATTTAATTCAAAAATAATTGTTTAAGTAAATTAATTGCATTAATACAATTTTGTCATTTTTTAAAAATTTTCTTGTGATTTTGTAGCTCTCCGAAATACCCATGTCTATATAATTGTATTAGAAATGGTTTTTTTGCAATTTTTACAAATCTTGAATCTCTCAAATACTATAGGAGTCAAGGGATTCGAGAATTTTAGAGAGCCCAACTTCAATAAGACATACCTTCACTTTAGTGTGGTTCATACCTTCTTCAAAGTCTGTGTCATCTTTAGTGTCCTCATCAAACATATCCTCATCAAACATATCCTCATCACTGAGCTCAATCATTTCAATTGTGGGCTTGTTATCAACCAGTGATGACCGAACAGACAGATCTGATGAAGTTTTCTGACCCAATGTAACTCTGGATTCACCAACGCTATCATCATCATCATCATCATCATCATCATCATCATCACTGTCAAGGATACGCCTTCTCTTCCTCCTTGTCAAACGGTCTGTTTGTATGTTTTCACTGTCTTTGTCACCGTCAGCTAAGTGAATAAGAATTGAGGGGTCATCAGCATCCTCTACCTTTTTCTCCAAGACTGTGTTTTTTCTCTGCTGGCGCTGTTTCATGGATTGTATCAGACTATTAAAGCTGGGATTGTGTATTTTCACTGGAATAAATTATGAACATCTGTAAAAAGCTGTGTTTATTAGAGAGAGCTATGGAAATTAGAAGCAAACATTCACAACGTGTTTTGACTAGAAACTAAAAAATATTGAATTATATATATCGCTGGCTTCATTTTATTTCCTATTGAAATAATGTAAGCAATTTGTACAAATAATGTTGTGTCTCATTAAAAAAAAAGAGCTAAGAAAAACTGTGATTTTTTTCAAAACCTATTTTGTCCATGACCAGCCATGTTCAGTCAGTGTTTACTCCCATAACCAATCAGACAGCAGCAATAGATTTTACCTTCTGCATTCTGATTTGCCATTGTAGTCACATGATCATATGTCAGTGGTTTTAAGGTTAATTTGTGCTTCTAAAATGTTATTGTGGTTAGGAGGATTTAAAACATCTTAAGGACAATTTGTATAGAATGCCTGACAAGACAAAACAAGTTATCATCATTTCAAATTTAATAGCAACTAGGGCTATTAACCAGTCAAGTGGTTATGACGGAATAAATCGTCATAGCCATTTTGTTTACGCAGTGGCTATGACGGAATATTACGTCATGGTGTTTTTCGTACGCACTCTTAGTGGCCAAGACGAGTCTGCTAGTATTTTATTTGTTTTTAGACCTTTCTCTGTAGTTCTTGCTTTCAACTCGCAGTTCTTGCGTTTGCTAATAGGGGCGTTTGTTTATAAATCTATTTCCATAACCAGTAACATCTGTGTTGTTTTGTAATCTTTGTATTGTTGTTAGTAAATAAAATGGCAGGGCCAAGTAAACGGGCTAAGATTCTTAGTGATAAAGAACTAAATGATTTACTACATGACAATGAGCTTAGTGATATTTCAGAGAGTGAATGTTCTAGTGATAGTGAGACAAATGTGGAAATTTCGTCAGGTAGTGATAATGACAGCGAAGAAGACGTAATTGGTGAGGATGGTGATTGTAACATTCATCATGGCACATGGACAAAGGTAGGCACGGAACGACCTCGTTTTCCTTTTAGTGGTCAACCAGGGCTAAAAGTTCAATTAGAAAATCCCAATGATCCCCTGGAATATTTTGAACTATTTATAACTCCTGAAATAGCTGAAATGATAAGCACTGAATCAAACCGTTATGCTCAGCAATTTTTAGAAAACAGTCCTAACCTAAAATTAAAATCTAGAATACATCAATGGCATGAAACAGACAAGGATGAAATTATGACGTTACTGTCATTTTTTTTATTGCAAGGTCTTCACCAAAAACCTGATAACAAGAGCTATTTTTCCAGGCGGAAAATATTAGAAACGCCAATATTTATGGAACTATTTTCTGAAAGAAGATTTCACCTTCTTCTCAAATTTTTACATTTTGTTGATAATGAGGCATATGATGAAGCGACTTGTGGTTCAAAGAAGTTATATAAATTGAAGCCCATATTGGACCACCTGAATGATAAGTTTAGGAGTGTGTACACACCAGAGTGTGATGTGTCAGTAGACGAGTCACTAATGATGTGGAAGGGACGTTTGTCATGGAAGGTGTACATCCCTTCAAAACGCGCTAGATTTGGTATAAAATCTTTCGAGCTATGCGAATCAAAATCTGGTTATGTGTGGAATTTTCTCATCTATGTTGGCAATGATACAATGTTTGATGACTCCCTAAAACATGAACCCTATGGCTCAAAAGTAGTTTTAGAACTTATGGCGCCTCTTCTAAACCAGGGATACAGAGTAACAATGGACAACTGGTTTTCAAGTCCTGATCTATACGACAAACTCTGTAACTATCAAACAGACGCAATGGGAACCCTACGTCAGAATAGGAAGGGAGTGCCGGGAGAGATAAAGAATGCAAAATTGAAAAAAGGGGAAAGTGTAGCAGTATACAGAGACAAACTTATGATCATGAAATGGAAAGACAAGAAGGATATTTGTCTTATGAGCACCACACATGATAACAAGATGGTTCCAGCCAGAGCAAGAGGTCAAGAAACTACTAAACCTAAATTAGTGATGGATTACAATTGTCAGATGGGAGGAGTTGATCTTAGTGATGCTTACCTGGTCAGCTATCGAAGCACTAGGAAGAAACTGAAAAAATATTACCAAAAACACTTCCGACATTTGTTGGATATTTGTTGCCTCAATTCATATCTGCTCTACAAAAAAAAATGGAGGAAGTGAATCAAGAATGGAATTTCAAATGAAGTTAATTGAAAACTTAATTATGAAGTACCACAAAAGTGATAAAAAACCAACAGGAAGACCCTCAAAAACTGCTCCTCCAACTAGGATGAATGCACCTCATTATCCATCCTACATTGTTGCTACAACAGCAAAACAAAATCCAACTCGGCGTTGTGTTGTGTGTTATAAAATGGGACAAAGGCGGGAATCAAGATATGAGTGTGAAGACTGTAAGGTGGCTTTGTGTGCTGCACCCTGTTTCCAGCGCTACCACACAGTGAAAGAATATTAGACAACTTTAGGGAGGGGGAAAGAAAGAGGTGTGTGGGGTTGATGGAGGGGGAAGGGGGAGAGGTGAGCAAATAAATATTTTCTTTAGGTAAAATAAGATAGTCTAGTAGTTATGGAGTATTCTGGTAGATAATTTAAGGCATATATGCAAGAAACTCAATTTAATAAAATATAATAAAATTTGCCACTGAAATTGTAAGAAAAAAATGTTCCACAGTCAGTGCAACCTCTAATGAGGAAATTTACCACTTGAGTGGTTAAAAGGTGGAGGCCTTACAAGCTTGTAACAAACAAAAGAATCTCAGTGTGGCTACAACATTTTTATTATAAAATTCTTTGACTTTTCCAGGTTTTTCAGACAGGATTTAAAAAAACCTCCATGCCTGGTCTTTTTACGTTTCTTATTGGTGGATGGGTATTTTTTCATTTATCATATTGATAATATATTTTTTTGAAAAGTCCTAAGCTACAAACATCAATTGTCTTGTAAGTTTTCTTGTTTTTTATAGTATTTAATTAGTTATTATTTGTGTTCGTGTGTAAGTATTTAATAAAATAAACACTGCACAACCATCTCATGTTAAAATAACATATCTAGGCAATGCATTTTGTAGGGTGTACCAATGTGGATACCGATGAATCGTAATCGGGTAATTATTAGTGCATCGGCAATTAATCATAATCTGCGATTAGTATGCTGATTAATCTTTTTTTTTAGTTAAGAGTTTAGTGATCAGAATTGAAAAAAAAAATTATATAAACACTGCAACTAAGTTGTGGGTTATGAAAAGATTACATAACCAGATAAAGAAATATAAGTTCATATCATTGATAAAATTAACAATCTATTCCAACATTCACCGGTTATGCAACGATTAATCAAAAATTAAGATTATCAAAGCTTTAAATGTTGATTTTTAAATAAAATCTTTTTGTATTAATTACATTAACTGTTATCTTTCCCTTAAGCATATTTCCCAATAGTTATTAATAAATGAGGCGTTTAGAACAAGAGTGGCTTAAGTCATTTAATGTAGATATTGAGAAAACAAGGTTCAAAAATAGCCTCATATTTTGTCATACTGTAAAAAACACATAATACATCTTACAATTTTTAAACTTTGCAGAGGTATTTTACATATATTTGTTTATAGATTAAAAAATAGTTTTTTTTCCATAATAAAAAAAATTATAGGAAAAAATAACATTCTGGCATTTAAGAAAACTTTTTTTAAGTCGAGTTTCTGCAAGTTGGGCTAAAATTGTACTAACCAAAATAAAAAATTACTTTTAATACATTATTGTTTTATAATAACTAATAATAGAAAACATTATTTTGACAATGTTTATGAATATCACAAATAAAAAACTAGGATCAGCTCCAAAGAAAAATGATATGCACAACAGGATATCAGTCTCAATAAGTCTTTCCTCAATATTAATCTTCTTCTGCATCCACAAAAATGTCATGTTCTACTGCAGAACTTGTATGAATGTTTTGGTAAAATTCATGATGCACTGGGGGAATATAAGGTAGTAGAGATAACAGGTATTTATGTTTGGCTTTTTCAATAGCCCTACCAAAAGGATATAGTAATTGCAATGATATACACATTTGTTCTGCCAAGTATTCGTGCGGTCTTTGTATATTTACAGCATAAAAGTCAAACGTGGACGAGTTGGTGTTTTTAAAAAGAACAAAGGGTCTTTCAGAAGTCAGTCTAATCCATTGCATCTTAAGCCAATGAACCTTTTCTTGATCTTTATCTTGTTTCCCGATTGTTATGGTACTTCCTAGCTCACTCTAACGAAAAAAATTATTGGCTTCCATTTTGAATACTTCAAAGGTTATTATCTTTCTTGCTATTTGTATTACAGTGTACCGTGGATACAGACGGACCCGGCACCAACAACAGTTTTCTAGTCACCCTATTCACCAGAAAGGCCGAGGTCTCATGCAATAACATCGATCACACCACGGAACGTCCTTGTTGTACGCACTGCATAAAACTTTGAATGGGAAGTCAGCCACTTACCCATCTCTTCTCCAAAATAAGACAATCCGTTCAAAGCGCGCATGCGCGAGATTGCAATTATAAGTGGATATCAGTGGCTCGAGTGTCCGAGGTCAACCCCACCCCCGTGGCTATGTGAGTCTCAACTGCGCTGTGGAAGAGTGGAACCTTGTGATTGGATATTGGTGACGACTCGATGATGTAATTCTTTCCTAACATGTTTCCCCCGCTGAGCAGAATCAAATAAAAGCCTATGGCCTGCGATGAATGGCACTCTTTGATGCCGGTTAGGTGTAAGCTACACTTGGGCGCTTTGTTGGCCCCTAGGATTGTCTTAAACGTAAGCTATTGTTATGGATGGATATTACTCATAGGCCCTGAACATTGTATATTTCAGGTCAGGGTTGAAATCATGGAGGAGTTTAGGAAACTTATAATAAAAAAGGGAAATTAAACTTTGGCCATGAACATAGTTTATTTCAGGTTAGGGTTGAAATCATGGAGGAGTTTAGGAAATTTATAGTAAAATTAAACTTTGACCATGAACATTGTTTATTTCAGGTTATGGTTCAAATCATGGAGAAGTTTAGGAAATTTATTGTAAAAGAGGGAGATTAATCTTTGACCATGATCTTTCTATATTCAGGTCAGGGTTGGAATCATAGTCATAAGGAGTCAGTCAATCTGGAGTTGTTAAGTGTCTGTTGATTAATTGGGAGATACCAAGTCTTGCATCTGTTAGATGACTTAATTCTTGTTAATCTATTTACTATCTCATGGGAAATGTTAGGTATTAGGTTATTTATATTGTTAACAGTCAGATGACTTTAATTCTTGTTGGTCAGTTTACTATCTCATGGGAAATGTTAGGTATTAGATTATTTATATTGTTAACAGTCAGATGACTTTAATCTTATATGTTATGTTTACAATCGTCGAGACCTATTATAGGTTAGTTTGGGTGTAATGTTAACTTACAGTTTTGAGAGCATTATATTCACATAGGGAGGTATATTACATGTACCTCTTTAGTTTTTTATTAGGGACGATTTCCCTGTCAATGTCAAATAATGATATCCTATTGTGTATCTATAATTATCAGGAGTATTACTTTGTTATTCATAGCCGAGTATTGATATCTATCAAAGTTGGATATACCAAATTGTACATATTATTCGATGTTGATAATCATCCAAATAAACGAGCCCTCGGGCTGTAATTGTTACCTTCGCTTGTTCTTGTCTGAACCCAGACTACCTCTTGGTTATGTCCCTTAGGCTTAGCCATAATATCTCTGGTATGACAAGGGTGTTGTTGGGCTTGCAGAAAATAGATAATATAGGTCCCTTGTGATTACCCTTCTTTTATGTTGTAATATAACAACTCGCTATCTGGGGTGATAGGTTGGACTTAGGCGATACGGCTAAGGTACTGTCCCCCCAGAAGCCCCGGGTTGAACAGGAATCCAATCATCGGGTATGAATACATGTTTGTGGAATTTCTTGGCTTTCTAGATTCATCAAAAATTCTGATAACAGGACAAAAATGAATGCCCTGAGACCAAGAACTTGTGATCAACAACTTTTACAAAAAAACAATGGACTGTTACAAACATGATTCATGAAAGCCACCATTTTAATGTTTCAGTTTTGACCCCCACACTGGTCACTGCACATGATAAGTTCTTCTGCATTTACATAGTTCTTCCGGTAATGCATTGAACATGAAGCAATTTCCTTTGGTCCTTTAGACGCTTTGGTCTCAACTCATGTGTACATTTTTGCTTGGTTTGTTGCCAAGTTGTGGGTACCTAAGACGTATGTCCACAGCTGGCGTTTATAGTAGCCTACTCCAATAGATAGGACAGGTGTAGGTAAAGTTTTAATCAGGTCAAATGCAATAGCAGTTTTTCCATTTGATTTAGCTTCCTCTCCAGCATTCTTCAGTTCAGAAAGTGCCAACTCAGCTTTACTTTGATGCAGCTCCAGCTCTGTTTTAAGCCGGTTTTTTTCCTCAGTGTTACTACTCGCTTCCAGGTGTGTATTCAACAGATCACATTTCTTGCAAGAATCTGTTATTGGGGGATGGAAATTAAAATTGAAATAAGTATTAAAAATGTTTCCAAACACCCACTGTGTAAGAGGGTAAATATTATCTGATTCACATTTCTTGCAGTACTCGTACATAATGGTGATATTTAAATCAGGGGATAGGTATCTCCTACTTGTTTTATTTCTTGTGTAGTGTGATGTATAAGTAGGAAAAGACATAAAAACGTTTTTTGCATGATCATTTTTTTTTTCCTGGCAGTTTTGTTGTGTGGTGAATGCCTCCCTCGCATGTCAGTAAAGGAAGTGTTAACACCATCGCATTGAGCATTCTGAAGTGCCCTACTGATATGTCCATCAGAAACTAAGTACACAGTCTTGAAAAAATTATTTACAAACAATTACTTCGGTACCATTCTCAGAATCAGGCAGTGTAAAAATTCTTGTATTTGATCAACGTGACCGTGTTTGTGTGTACCTTCTTTTTTTGTCAACAACTCTTACTCTGGAAGCTATGTATAATGTTTGTTTCCCATGATCCCCCAAACTGTAGTAAGAATTAAAAAGTTTTTTTTTTATTTTCATGTGTAAATTTTTTGTTACACTTTCTTCAGCATTGAGAGTTTGCTCCTATAAATTTCTTTCTTGGAACAATCTTATAGTTAAACAAGTGAGGAAGCAAAGTTGAGAGTGACTTTTTCAATGTTTCAGGGTTTCAGCTAACACTTAGAAGAATATTCACCTAGTTAGATAGACCCAAGTCAAAAAAAAAAGTCGCACACAATAGGAAACAACAGAAGCAAAACTTTTGAGAAGAGATGTTTGTACTATGTCTTCACAACTTAATTATAAGATATTAATTCAAAATTGCAAAGCACGTCCTAAAAAATACTAACAAAAAAAGTCATAATAATTGCACAAGAGTAAATCAAACCCACACTTTACAAATGAAAACTAAAAATTATATATACAACGAAAATCCTAAAGGCCAAACTCTTGCATTTTACTGAACATAATATTGATTGACAAATATTTGTTTCAGAAGTGATAGCTACCCCCTTCCAACTCAACCCTCTGCAGCCTAATTAAAGTATCTCGCCAAGAATGTATATTTTAGTATTTATGCACTTAATAAATAGTATTAAAAATATACTTTTTGAACATAAATGCTTTAAAATGACTCAATAATGCAACATGAATAAAAAACTAAGCAAGCCAATAAAATGAGCTAAATTTCCAAAACAACAAAAAATGAGCTATAAAATATACATTTATACAACCAAGAAATCATGAACAGAGTTTATGTACACATGAGCATTGTATGTGATGGACCAAAATAAATAGATGACATGTCATCAGAATCTGGGCCCTGGTGATTACAGTCGTCTAATAAGTGTACCAGAATAAGAAATCATAATGTAACATAACATCAAAACAGTGAAGAACGGGAGCCAATCATTTGGTTTCATGTAGGGACAAATTTCCTTTCGAAACAAATTTGGGTAGTTACGCAAATTTCAGTGAAAATCCAGAGCCTCTAGAATGGTTTGAATATTTATTTATGGATGAATTGGCGTAGCTCCTTGCCATTCAAACAAACTTGTATGCTAACCAGATCATTGCTATCAAACAATAAAAGGGGCTGTTGAAAGATTGAAGTAGAGACCATGAGGGGGAGGATACAAAATGCTGGAGAGATCAAGTGTTTTATTGAAGTGATCATTTTACAAGATATTGTTGAAAATATAAGCTTTATAAGTAGGTTAATTGAGTAATACATTATTTTTGTTCTTCTAATTTTTGTTGTTGTTGTAAAAATGTACTCATTTGTAGAGCAAAATGACATTTGGTTAGGGGGTTAGTACAAGTAAGGCAGTATCTTTACCAATAATGATAAGTGGAGACCCACAAGCAGCCTTTTTTAAAGCATTGAGACTATGATAGTCTCAGCATCAGCAAACAAATGTTTGGCAGTAATGCTGCTGTTATTTTAAACAAATAATGAATGTATTGATGAGAGATTTTGTGTGAATTAAAAGTAAATTCTAACTATGATATGGTTGTTTATCTCATATTTATTAAATTGAATATTTTATAGTGATTTTAAACCAAACATTTAATTTTGTTGGGTGTTTGTAGTTATTTGTAAAATCAGGAGTTATTGAAGACCACCATGTATGTGTTTGTTCAGTGAGCTTTGTGTAATCTACATACATATAAAGAAAAGTCCTGACTCACTGACCGACTCATCAACACCCAGCCTAATTCCTTGGACCTATAAAGCTGAAATTTTGCACAAAGGTTACCTTTATGATGAAGACAAGGAATAAGGCCGGATTTTTCGAAATTCCCACGAGATAGGGAATAAAGAGGATTTATATTTTCGCTTTAAAGTTGCCTTATTTCCGTAACTATAGTTATTAGAGACTTAAAATTTGGCATGTAAGTAGGTAATTATAATCACTAATAATGGTTTTCAGGATTTTCCGAAATTCCCATGGGATAGGGAATAAAAAGGATTTATATTTTCGCTTTAAAGTTGCCTTATTTCTTATTAGATCAACGCCCAGCCCAAGTCCTTGGGCCTAGAAATCTGAAATTTTGCACAGAGGTTCCCTTTATGATATAGACAAGGAATAAAGCCGGATTTTTTGAAATTCCCACTCGATAGGGAATAAAGAGGATTTATATAATTCTTATACCACAGTGGGTAACGGGCAGCGTGGGGGTGGTGGTGGAGGGGGGCTTATATAATTCTTATACCACAGTGGGTCACAGGCGACGCCGTACGAGACTGCTAGTATAATATAAACATCCCAAAATGTGGAGTTTTCAAGAGGTAGGTTGGTTGGAGGCAATACCATACTTCAATATTCTATTCCTCTAGAAACACCAGATTGTGTTAATACTATTTGAGTGAGCGGACATAGGCGTACACTGCATGGGTACCAGGACACCCTGATATATATAAAGAGGAAAAGTTTTAGTGACAAGAGAACAAAGTACTTTTTTTTTATAAGCCACATAAATAAATATACCAAGAGTTAACAATATTTTTTCCAAGCCGGCCAACGGATGGCAATGTAATAATTTATAATGTTTGTTTTTCAAAGAATAATCATGTAAAATGAAACATTGATTCTTTGTTTTTAATTTACTGTGAAAGTTAAAAATCAAAGATTCTCAGGAAGAAGGGGTTGATTCTGCCTCTTTCGTCATCCAAATGACACCCCCATCAGCCACACCCTTTGCACACTTATGTGAGTGGATGAAGAGAAATTTTAAAAAATTAGTAAAAGTCTATGCTATTTAACTTAAGTCATATGTTATAAGAGTACACAATCCTTAAAACTTACAATATTTGGTTCTCGCATCTTCTATGGTTTTTGGGTCTGCCTTCTTATCTAACAGCCTCTGTCAAAACAAATTATGATTTATTACACAAATGGATAATACACAAAATTATTATTCCTATGTTAAAGAAACAAATTAAACATTAAAACAAATTCTATTGGAATTTAATGAATTTTCTAAAACCATTTTTTTAGCGCTGCGTTTTACTGCCCGTTTGGATTATACACCTATGTACTATTTTAATTACTCTGTGTTAGGGACTAGGAAGGGTTAATAAAGAGGAGGTGCACCCACATTTGTGTAGAGGGAGAGTGGAAAACTATTTAGGAAAAACCTCCCCCAGTACACCCGACCAGGATCAAACCTCAATCTCCCCGTCTTCGACAGTTTAGTCTAACATGAAAGTAGCGCGGTAGACCACGCGGCCACCGCAAAGGGTCTGAAACCAATTATTGTGCTTAACTTTGTTGGCCTGTACCGCCCTCCTTCTCCTCTAATGGACAAGGGCAGGGGCACATATACAAAAACTAAAGAGGGCAAGAAACAAACAACAAATGATTCAATTGCAGAAGAGCATTAGGACCACATAAACATTGATAGGCCTTCAGTTTGACCTATACAACAATTTGTTGTCATGAGCCCTTCCCAACCATCACCCGTTATTCTGTATTATCAGTCAAAGGGGAAAAGGGGCGAGGATCTTTTAAGTTAAAAGAAATACTTTAAACCTGTAATAGTAAATTAAAGATTGCAAGTAAAATAGATCAATATTTATTTTAGAAAAGATTAACAATATATATATATATATATATATATACATATATATATATATATGAATATAGGTTACAATAGATAGTTAAAAAGAAAATATATAAATATAGAAAAATGAAAATGGGGTTATGCCCATTACTATACAGTTGTACTGTTGCCATAGCAACCTTTGTCCTAACAATTACATTCACGATAACATATGACCCCTCAATGGGTCTCTGCGGCAACCCGCATTGTACTAACAACCATACCTATCCGCCACAGGCTAACCATCCGCATTTTACAAACGGACTGTATCGTATGCTTTATAATTACAATTTATAAGCATAACTATTCGTGGCAACCAAAAAAGAGAAAGTCAATGATTTATTTTAGTCTTAACCACAAATCCAACAAACAATATTTAGCCGTATGGGCCATCAACATTTTCCATACTACCCAGGCATTCACCTTCAAAAATGTAAGGTAAAAAACTTACAATAAAAAGGTCCCTCATTCTTTCTAATCATGTTACCAAGCCGGAAGGGCAAAAAAACTCAGTAATACTGTTAGCAAGTAATAAACAACATTACGCCATTTTTGGACTACGTAATTCGTCATTTCTACAAAATTAAAAGAATCTACCCAAAACAACAGATGAAAATCCAAAATTAATTTGTATTGTACTGGCCAAAAAGGAATTTAGACCTAGCTTTAAAATTTACAATTAAACCTATAGCAAATTTCCAAAAGAATAATTTTAACTAGTACGGCCGAAACTGAATTTATACCTTGGGAAAAATCCCATCCTACAGCAAGTGTCAAAAACACGGATGATTCAAGAAGTGACCTTATGAGACACACAACATCAGTTTATAAACAGTTATTCTCTGAGGGGAGGGGAACATAGGGGAAACCAAAGAACATAGAAGAACAATCACATGGAACAGAGGGATAGGGGCAGTAAAGAAACAAATAGGTCATTGGAGAGGCGTCTAAAACATCACGTGTCCATCACATGATCGCTCCCATGAAGCAACGCGAGATCAACACGCTCAAAATGCCACACCTCTAATTCTTCTAGTTATGTCTTTACACTCGGAGCGGAAACAATGCGCGCGGGCAGGGATGTTTGTTGACGAGACTTTAGACACACTGACCGAGAAATGGGGCACTTTTGGTGAGTCCAGTATTGTTTATTCTTCGGTGTTGTAGAAATAGTGTTCATTTACTCGTATTTTCTTCATGCTTGTAATGTTGATGTCAAGCAACGTTACAGGCCTAATAAAACATTATTTGTAAGTAATCACGTTTGACTAAAAAACCTCTTGTTTATACATAGCCTTATTCTATGTTTGCATTAAGAAAAATATAGATAATACATTCCGAGGGACTGAGCTCTTCAAATATAATGTAGATTTGGACCAAAAGAAAGAATAGAGCTTTTGTTTTAATTGCTGAATGATTTTGATTTAGAGCATACTTTCTGAACACATAGTCATATCAACACAAAACTGTCTAATGTAATTGAGTAGCAACAGATGCTACTACACACCTTACTATAACAATAAGAATGGTATTATTTGGGTAAGATAACTATTCATAAATAAATAGAGCATTCTTCTAGGTGGTTGTAATAAAACCCGAGATGCCAAAACCTGAAACCTGAACCAGGGTTGAAAAATACCAGATTTTTTTAAGTTGGTTTATATTGGGGGTTTTTGTGGTTTAAAAATATTCACGGTGTCTACTCAACTTGAGCAATGAAATTACCGACTTTTTCCCTGATTTCCCCAGAAAATTTCTTAAAATTCCCGACTCAATAGTATGTCACACCCTTCTACCCCCGCCTGCCCCTTTTTCTTTCTTTCATTCATCTTTTTATTAATAATAATAAGTTTTAATATTCAAATAAACCTGTGTTTTTTTGTTTGTATTAACATAGTCTACTAATAATTATAAAATATATTCCACAACTAAAAAAAAGACAGTTTGAATCATATTGTAATCTACTGATTTAGTGATTATTATATTTCATATTTTTATTAAAACACCATTTTCTCCGATTTTTTGTTGTAAATTATCAAATTCTCAACTTAATCCCATTTTTTCCCCAACCACTTCAAATACCCAGCTAATTCCAGTTTTCCCTGATTTTTCCCAGATGGTAGACACCCTGATATTATATATATGTTATCTGATTGAACCAATAATTCAAATATATTAATTATTCAGGATCCAGAGAAACAGTTTTTAATTATAATATAGTAAAGGTGTAATAAGTGGCATAATAAAGGAAAACAATGATGCAACAATGTAATTGGCAACAATACTGTATAAGCTATTGAAAAAAAAGACTTTGTGTAGAAGGAAAAGAAAGAAGTGAGGAGGGGATACCATACATCAAATTACTGGCAAGCCAGCTGCAGAATTGATTTGTTACGTTCTTTACCTAAAGATAAAAGATAATTTTTTTTATTATCTCATGTGTTTTTTTGACAAAGTATTATTTCCAGGGCCTAGCATTAATACAGTTAAGGTACCTTAAAATTATAATATCCCAAGTGAGCTGATAGTTGAACATATTATTCTGTTCAATCAATTAAAACATATTTCATAACTCAATCTATTTTATGTAATTTCAAAACTTGTGTATAAAACCAATGTACCATGTGTCAATGTATTATTATTATTGGGTTCAAACCACTAAACATTTTCAAAAATTAATCAAACGATTGCTTTACATGAAAAATATAATAAGGTTTTTAAGGGTTTTTTTTTGCTGGGTAAAATTATAGCAACCCTGGCTTCACATCTCACTGTGTTACTGACCAGTTCTAAGTACACACACATACCAACATGTTGTGAGAGCTAGATGTGCTCACACTGTCTCTCTCTTCTTTCTCTTCTCTTTCCAACTGTTGTACGAGTTCAGCTACCGGGCACGGTCTCAAGGAGTCACACTCCGAATTGTACAGTACTGTGAACCTGACATACACAAGAGTTTGATCAGTGGAGACTCCATTATAAACCATTTTAAACATTTACAGCTTAAAACCAGTCCTGTTTTTTTGATTGTGGACGGACATGCCGGCCATAAGGATCTGGATGTGATTTTGTATGCAAAAAACATGTCCACATTCTTAGCTTACCACCGCACACTACAAACAAATTGCAGCCGCTTGATAGGTTGGTGATGAAACCATTCAAAAATGCTTATAATGAGGCATGCTTATCATTGATGAGGAGATATTCAAAACTAAAAATAGCCCTCAAGGATATAGATGGGATGGTAGATTCTGTGTTAGCTTGGGTGGGTAGAATGGAGCTTGAGTCTGCTTTCCCCTGTACAGTAGGGTGGAGCGAAAAAAAACCAAAATTGCATTAGTGGAAGCGGGTACCCATCAATACTTGTGTATTAGGCCCACTGACATTTCTGTGTTTTTTTNTTTTTTTTGGAAGCCATCTTTAGTCTGCGCACCAGGCCTAAAGTTTGAAATTTTTGCTAAAATTTGTTATTTAAAAAAAATGCTAGATAAAGACCTTTAAAACAACATCAATTTTTCCCTACTGTTAGTTTTTACATGTTCAGTTTGCGCATGTGGGTCAAAATATCAGAGTATTTTTTGCATATTTTCTTAAGTTGTTACAGGATTGTACAACTTTCAACTGTATAATACTAATGTAACTTAAAGCATCAAAATAGGATTGAATTATTATTATCAAAACTAAAAAATAAAATATATTTCTTTCCGCCTCAGAGCACCACTTGCTACTAGACGCCGCGGCGACAGTTTTGTTGATAATCATTTGTCGTGCCGCTCCAAACAATTCCAGACTCGTGCGCTGCTTGTTGTTTGTTTGCTTCACCAGTTGTGTTACAGCAGTAGTGAGGGGAGGAAGTATTGCATATTATATTATTTCAGTGTTTATTCGGCGACTACTGTATGTTTTCACTGACTTGAATTTTCAAGCATTATTATCTGAACTCCACCAAGCACCTGTTCAAGCCCTTCTGCCTTCCACACTGAATCTAAGTTACCGTGGATTCACACATAGCCCGAAAAACTAGCACAGAACAGAAACGTGGCCGCCCGACGAGCTTTAAACCAATCACAAGATTTCCGCCTAATCGGCGAAAGTTGTTCTGCTGAGGTTTAACTTATATCTACTTTGTTCGCTCTGTCTGAGATGTTCGGCACAAGAGAACCAATCAAATCTCAGAACCAGCCATCTTAAATTAGTGCGCATGTGTATTTGACAAAGCATGAGCTCTACAGCCAGAAGCTAGCAGACAGCAATGTCGGCCTTTATGTGGAGATTTGAAATAGCCTGTTAGTGTAAAGTGTGTGTATTGGTGTATTGGATTGTGCCACGACAGAGCGTTATAATTTGAAAACATGCATCGAGTGAATGATCTAAAATATATATTTATTCCATAGCAAAGAAAATATGTTGATAATCAGTTGTTTTAAGTTCACCCCCACCACCTCAAGTTGAAGAGTTCACTTACAGACCTTCTACATCAAAGTCTTACTAGAGAATATCTCGCCCCGCCCCAGCAGTGCAAGTGCTAAATTCTACATCCGACATGGAGACCAGAGTTAAATTTTGACTTCCACTTCTTACAAAGCCCAACTGGAGGAAAAGTGAGTATGTTTGGGAGGCGATCAAAATTAAAAGCAAGCAAAGCTACAAAA
>CABEEJ010005567.1:0-16881 GCA_901482245.1 Timema douglasi | reverse complement strand
CAGTCATTGAATGTCATTTTTTTTTTAATTATAGTTTTATTAACTATAAAAGACATTTTGGCAGTCGTGTTAATGCTAAAAATGTCAAATAATGTGATTTTTCTAGACACATTTTTAAATTCCTAACAGACATAAAAATTCCAGCCCTTTTTTCCAGATTTTTTACTCGATGCTCAAAATCCAAGTATAATTCCTTGTTTTCCCATCAATGGCCACCCCGATATGTATATAAGTCAGGTCGTGATATCTGCAGCTATCACTTATATATATATTTTATCAATGGGTCTACCTACCAATAAAATAACAATTATTTCATAAAATACTAACAATGTTGACCATAAAAAATGTTTGTATTTTCTAAAAGGGCTTTTTTTAGAAAATCAGACTGGAGTATACTGAAGCTTAGTAAACAATTATCACATTATCTAATACAGCGGTTTTCAAGTTAGGCGGCAAATTTGTAAATAGCGACAGTAAATGTAATTTTAAGTCTTGTCAAATTTGTCATTGATTTGAAAAACTACTTTACTTCCATTTTAAAAACTATTTAGATTATAAAGTCTTATATATGAAAGTAAAGATATCAAATCAAATTTTATTTTTTTATTCCAAAACAAAACCATAATAGTATAACCCCAACCCTAATGCCAAAATGTAAACATATATTGCTAGTACAAACCAATAAACCAACGGCATTGACTAAGAGTCAAACCAGGGTCTGCGGGATTTGTCCTAGTAGCTTGCAAAGCTTATGTTGAAAATTATAATACAGGTCAAAACATTTTATCCAGGCACTGTTGGGACCTGACATGTACAGACCACAGAAATTGCCAAACTCCAGTATTTGACCCCTAAGAATCTCTACCCCTCATGCCTGTCCCCTTGGCTTAATATATCACTTAACATACTTATTGCTATACCATACAAGGTAGAATAAAGCTTAAAACAGAAAATAATACACCACCTTTCACAGCTGCTGGTCTCTTAGAAGACACTAAAATACAGCCATAATACAAGCCAAAACAAGAGTGCATCGCCAAAACCCTTGACCGCAGATAAAAAACAACTTAGGTCCCTTTTTATTGCTGATAGCACTGTCCTGGTGGCCGCCACTCAAACTAATGGGGAGAGATTCAAAAATTGCCAGACAAAAAAATTTCAATCTCTATTAATAATAATATTTAGCACCGCGTCTTACTACCCGTTCAGGTTATACGCTTTAAGTACTAATTACTCTAATGGATTAAGACATGGGAAGGTTGAATTAGAGGATGTGAACCCGCATTTGCGTGGAGGGAGAGTGGAAAACCTTTAGGAAAAACCGCACCCAGTTCACCCGACCGAGATTCGAACCTCGATCGCCCCGTCCTCAGCAGTCGAGCTCAACACGACTTGCGCGTTAGCCAACTACGCCACCAAGGCGGGTAATCTCTATTAATAAGGTTAAAAAAAATTCTTTTGAAGATATTACTTAAGCTAGAAACATCTAAATCATACCTGTCAGGTTCTTTCAAACAAGAATCCAAATGTGTATTAATGTGATGTTGTGGTATGTCCACAGAGCAAACTGGGCATTTCAACTTGATCAATTCCTTGGGCTTGCTCGACTTCTTGGGGCTGAACAATGAAGGAATGACAATTTCCTTGATTGGAGTTGTTTCTTTATCCTGAAGTTGTGAAGGCAGCTGAATATTTTTAGATGTTGAAGTGGATGGCATTATTTCCTTCTCAAACAAACTGTTGAGGTTTTTACTGGCAGAATGATCCCTGGGAATTGATGATTTAAAAACAGGAGATTTAAGGTGACTATTTGTAACATTTTTTGACGTCTTGGCCTTTGGAGTACATAGCCTGTTAGAAACATGATTGGATTGATTTTTCTGAGTGGAGCTAAAAATCTGTTCATTTTTGGTCTCATTTTCAATAAAAATTGTGATTTTATTATTTTCATCTGAATCCTTTGAAACTCCTTTTGCTGAGTGATCATTTTCTAGATGTGGTTGAAAAGATTTCATACATCCTCCAAATTGTAACGAGTTAATAAGAGTATCCCTCAGTTTAGTGTAAATAATCACAATCTCATCAATGACCCTGTTGTTTCGTAGTTGCGTCTCGACAGTTTCTTCAAAACATGTTGGGCATTGGGTTTTGTATAGAAGATATTTACGAATGCAGAGAGAACAATCTAAAAAGATATTAATATTTGTTACTATTTCAGTATTTCATTTTTATAACATTTACAAAAAGAAGAATGTATAACAAAATATTGGTATCCTAAGAAAAATCTGGAAGGAAGAGAGATTTAGAAAATGCAAGCAGATTGTATGTAGTGGACAATGTCAGCCCCAAATTACATTATGACAAAACTGTATTAGAAATGTTTAACAAACTTTTTAAACTGTCAAAGACCTTTCTTTACACACAAATCTGACTTTATATACAAAACTATTGTGTTATTGTAATTTTAGAGCATAACCTAAGAAAATGAATATACATTTCAGATTTAATTCAAATAGGCCTACCTAAATATGCTTTTTATACCTACAAATTGGCTCATATATCTATGATAGTGAGATGGCTTCCTTGAAAACCTCTTAACCTATATGTTCATTTAAACTAGGAATTCATTGATTTAAAATTAATTATATTAGTTAGTTGAAGTGATAACGATGGTAAAATTAACAATTATTTTTACTTTTAAAAAGATTAGCATATAAAATTTAAATTTATTTTTTAGGGTGTTCAATACTTTAATTTAAATTGAAAAAAAAAATCCTTCTTATTTATACATAATATATAAAGTTAATGGTGTAAGTCACGGGTCCCCAACCCTATGCCCACCACTTTTTGACCACAGCTAGAAAGTTCTTGACTAATTATTTTAATCTGTTACTTTTCAACAAAAATCAAGTTTGTGCTTATCTCTGGGTATGCTGTTCCCAAGAAGTTGGTGATTGAAAGCCCCCCCTTTCCAATCCCTCAGGCTCATTTTCAAAGTGTACTTTATTGCTCGGAACTAGCATTATACTTTCTAATACTTCATATTTGNCCCCCCCCCCCCTCTTTCCAATCTCCCCCTTTCATACCTTTCTTTGCCGGTTCATTTACAAAGTGTAGTTTATTACTCGGAACTATCATTATACTCACTAATACCATGCTAATACTTCTATTTCCTTTGTAAATATCTTGACATGGGTCTACCCAGCTTTGTTGCCTGAATAAACACAGAATGAATATATATATTTTAAAATGTACCTAAGCACCAAAATGGTGGTGAGTATTTAAATTATTTCCTTGTGTATTTATTTTGGTTTTGCTAAAATCATAAATAAAGCAATATTTTTTTTATTGACATTGACTTTTAGTTTAGTAAAAATTGTTTCAATTGTTTAAACTGGTTTTGGACTAGCTTTGCACGAGTACCATTTGCGTTATTTTATATGCGAATTAAAAAAATATAATTTTAAACTCACAATTTTTTTTTTTTAATAATTTGTATTTTTGTATGTGTGTTATTTGCATTATGAACTATGTTCGGCTATAAATTTGCCTTGGAAAAGTGATTGGTGCCCGCCGCACTACCGTTAGTTTTGAATGTGCTCTAAGGTACAGCGTATAACCCGAATGGGTAGTAAGACGCGGTGCTAAGTATTACTCTAAGGTACAAAAAGGTTGGGGACCTCTGGTGTAAGTAAATAAAAGATAAATTTTTTAATAATAAAAATGTATTTATCATTTATGGGTTGGTAAGCTTACTCCTAGCCTAAAATTACAAAAGCCTATTAGTTTTTAAAACATGTGAGGTTTGCACATAAACCAAGAGGGTACTAAGAAGCAATCAGGATAAACACACGTGTGAAATCCAAATAATGTGAAGTTTATTTAACCCAAATGGGTTATTCGCTTATTTGAAGTTCACTACAAGTACAGCCAAAGGTGATTATATACTTTAGCTTGTTTTAAGTTCCTGAAAACCCAGAAATAAATTAATTCCCTGAAAACTTAAGTACAAGTGAGTCAACCAGGAATGTGGCATCGGAAGCAATTTTGGGCAAAGTCTGTAAAAATGTAGAGACTGACTTCTGCTTCAAAATAAAAACTTATAATATTATAACAATATATGGTGGCCACATCATTTTAATTTTATAATTTCCTTTTATTCTTTAGGACCAATATTTGTAATATGGATGGACAAATTTATTTAAATAAATACATCCACAATGTGAAAGAAGGTTCCCATGAATTCATTTGTATTTGAGCATTTACTGCAGTAAATTTGTTATTACTAATTAATATACTTTAGCCATTTATGAAGAAGTCAGAATCAGCCAGTAAAGAGAAGCTGAAGTTGAAGTCGAAGGCTTGTCGTACAAACTTCACAGCCCTATAGTCAACACTACAAAGCAGTCACCCCTCTAAATGTGATGTGTAATCCTTACTGGTCATTAATACATCCCAAAGAAAAGATAAACTGTATATTCAACTCAAAATTCATAGATTTAAAGATATTTAGTTAAAAGTTTAATTTGAAATTCAACTTATCTAAATAAAACCACTATGTAGGCCTACTCACAATTGTGGGAGCATATTGTTATGAGTGATGTCCTCAAGTAGTCATAACATATTCCACAGCGCAATAGATCATCCAGGGCCTGAAATCAATTGAAATAAAATGAAGCTAAACATCTTCAGAAAACATTTGTGTGTAGGTCAGTTGCTGGTTGTGTATATAAGCACAAATGCACACAAACATCTAATATTTTTATTACAATTGTATACTATTTTCAGAAACAAGGGCTTTCAGGAAGATGGAAAAGAAATCCTTGGAATATAAGTTTGTGGTAGTTGTAATTAAATATCAACTGTGAATTATAAAATATACCATACATTCAGTAAAATAATTTTGTTTAAGAGCTATCTAAATTGAAGTTAAGAAATAAAATTAATGAATAAACTAAATTAGGCCAATATGATTGTGCATTATTTTTGGGGCACAACATTACTGTAGTGCACAGTGTAATTTAATTTTTCCTGAACTTCAGCAAGTTAAGGTATGTTTGCACTAAGTAACAGGTTTTTAAAACTTTGTGTTGTATAACAATGTTTTACATGTTAGAAAATCAAATGGAAAATTAAATAAAACATCTATGTCTTATACTATTTTGTCTTGTTTTATAACTAGTTTCCCACCCATTGTCGGCAATAATCAAAGAAAAATATGTAACTTTTGTTTTCCAACATGTTGCAGTGTTACAGGACTGTTTATACTATGTAGCTAACAAGTTGGCTACAAGCGTATAGCCCAAATGGGTAGTAAGACACTGTACTTGAAAAAAAAAAGTTGACTAAACTGTTCCTTCCATTCTGTATCTGGAGCTAGCCTTTCAGTTTTCTTCTCTTTACTCAATTACCAATCAAATAAATTAGGCACTCAAAGTCCTAGATTGTCACTCGAAGAAAGTTCCTAAAACTGCCATCAGTTCTGAGTTTCACAGCCAACAGATCATGGTCATCACACTGAAGATCAGTCAAGAGGTCACTTGCACAGTATTTAGCTCTCGCAAGTAGAGATGGTCAAAACCATCTTTTGGCCCTTATTCTTCACAACACTACACAAACCGTGACCGCAAGGAGAAAATCCTCATCAAAAGCTAAAATGCAGACTGGATAAAACATGCTATAATTTGTTAAGACAGTTTTAAGTCATTTTTGTGAATGTTTTACAACATTTTTTGTTACATAGTGTAAACGAACCTGGCCCTTGTTCCCCTGTTGACTGTCATGTTAATTCGAGGAAATGAACCTGGCCCCTGTTGGAATCATGTTAATTCGAGGAAACAAACCCTCATTGGCAGTCATGTTAATTCGAGGAAACAAACCCTCGTTGGCAGTCATGTTAGTTCGAGGAAACAAACCCCTGATGGCAATCATGATAATTCGATGATTCGGTGATTCTGTCAGTACAGCTTGTGAAACTTCTCCATTGGATGCATCCAACTTCATGGTTCAGACAAAGGCTCCTAAGTTGCAGACATAACAGCAGGTGCTTTTTTGTTTAGTCAAATTCACAACCTCCAAAAGTAGGAAGACTGACATTTCAACCAAGTACAGATCTGCTGGTATCGCTCCGACTTCTCTAGGAGTGGAGGTGAAAGTGACGGATTTTTTAGGAATGTTGGGGACAGCGGCAACCAACGTAAAATACATGATTGTGTTTGTGACTTTTGAACAGATTCTTGCAGTAATACCAACACCATTGATAAGAAATGTCAGGAATAAGAAATAATAGAAATTTTTAATCCGCTGGTGAAGTATATGCGTATGAACAGTGAAATATAATTTAGTTACTTTTAAGTGTTTTTAATAAGGACCAGGAAGAAAATAATTTGGAAAAAACTTTTGAACTGGCCTGATAGAGTAATAATCAGATTTATAAGTTACGGGTGACCTGGCGGTCTAGGGGTAATGTGTCAGACTTCTGTGCTGGCGGCCGGGGTTCAATCCTTGGTCCCGGCACAGATTTATCTGATTACCAAACTCTTCCTTCGCCTCTGACAAGACATCTTGTGAATGTGGGGAATGCCAAGCCTCCACCATGGTTCGGATTCCACGTTAAACTGTAGGTCCTTCATTTCATCTCACAATCGCCATACCATTACACATTAGCGTAAGTGTGTACAACCCGAACGGGTAGTAAGACGCGGTGCTAATAATAATAATAATAATATAAGTTATGTGTTTCAGAATGTTTTGAATAGGTACCCATTTGTTTAAAATATATTGTTTTTTTTAATAGATTATAAAGGTGTTCTGATCTATAAATTTGTGCTGTGTCCCACGCGTGACATTGATACAGTAAATATTATATTATATAAAAACAATTGAATACTTTATTCACTTAGTTTTGAAATGTGTAGATCAAACATTTACCATTTCAGAATTAATGACACTAGGCCCTTATATATTTTTTCCTCATAAACTCGTTTCCTTAAAATCATTTACTGTGTCACAAAGCATGTTGTTTTTTTTGTCCCACTTGTGACAATAGTTTAAAGATCAATAATTTCACATCTGAACTGAGAAATATAATTTTATCATAGGCAAATGGTGCAGCTATGAGTGGACAATTGTTATCATCCGATAATGACAGCCTTTAATTTATATTATATGAGATATTTACTCTCAAAAATTAGATAAATGTAGTGCATGGGTCCCACCTGGGATGATGGAAAATACCCCCACACTAATCATGGTTTGGTACATATAGATTAAAATATACCTGCAAATTATATTAGAAATAGGCCTATGCACATGTCTAGTTAAACCAAAATCAAACAATCATGTTTTTTTCAGTAAAATAATGATAAAACACATTGTAGGCCGACATAATGTCTCATCATATTATAGTTTGGCCCAAAATATTTTTTAAATATGTTATCAGTAAACACCAAGTAAAGCCTCGTCTAGAGAGTCTGTAAGGGCCAGTTTCATAGTCAAGTTTAGTACGCCTCAAGTGCGGCGCTACACTAAATACAAGACGACACCTACCTAAACTCGAATGGAATGGGCCGTTCTCGCATAAGAAACTGGCCCATTCCATTCTGGTTTAGGTAGGTGTCGTCATGTACTTAGTGTAGCGCCGCACTTGAGTTGTACTAAATTTGACTATGAAACTGGCCCTAAGTTCCACATCTGTATTCCTAGTCCTTAAGTGTCCTTAGAAATGGGAATCACATCTACACAGTCTCTATCTTTAACCACGTGACCGTGACAGCCAATAAGAAAATCGGAGATTATATCCAATTAGGCCCAAGTTAAACCTCCTCAAAAGAAAATTGGTTAGAGCTAAGCTCAAGCAGACATCTGTGAGGTAGAGGTTATTAAGAATACTAATGGGGTGTTTAACCTACCAAACTGACTCCACTCTTTCTGAGAGCTTTGTATTTTTAAGAAAATTGTTTTGAGATGCCAGGCTTATAGGGGTTTTTAAATTCTCAGAAAAAAAAATCTGAAATAGCTGTTTGTAAGCCTATAATTTCATTTATTATTCGTTTCCATAACAAAGGATTCTTTTGCTGCCATTGGTGCTTTCAATTCAATGGGCACGTACACACTTACTTTGCTGTCAGGCCTAGTTAGTATTCCTTAGGAGGAGGGCCGTATTTAAAGGAGGGGTTTACGGGATCAACCCCTCCGACCCTACCCCTCGAAAACGTATGTTTAAAAAAAATAGGTGAATGAGGTAGATGGGAGGGAAATTAACTCTTTGAGTGGTATGGTTTATTTATAGTATTTACAATAGGTCTTATGAATTATGCAAAACTAATATGCAAGTTACTTTCAAATTTTTTTCTTTCCTTAAGATGTATTTTGTACAGTTCACCTGAATATACTGTATCGGTTAAATCCAAGGTCATTTCAAATAGCAATGTCTGAAATCAAACATGGTAATTTGTTTATTTATCAATGTGTTAGCTTAATTTTCTAGTGAAAACATAGAATAAAGTGTTGTTAATATTTAGTTTGAACATACTTATCACCAAAATTATGGACAGTAGACCCAAAATATGTAGAACCAATACAAATTCATGTGTAACTTTTTCAGTTCTGTAAAGCATATTTGTATAAAAACTGAGTGATACTATGTTTTATTATATGCATCAGCTATGTTGTAAAAATAGAACATAATTTGCATAATATAAAAATATATATCGGTACCTCACGACTCACACATATATAGTTAACTGGAAGAGAACTTAAGGTTTTTATCAGTTTAAGTGGTTTCCCCCCCCCCTTTTTTTACAAAGTATAATAGTGGAATAAAATATTAATCCTTGTGCTGTAAAATTTCTAGCTCATTATTTTTTTTTGGGTCTATGTTGTTGTCGTCGTCCACTCCTCCCACCCGATCATAAATCCTGGATACAGAGTCCATACAAGGACTAAGGACTTATGGATTAGGACTCTGTAGACAGTACAATCCAATCTGGCATTTTACTTTACTTTCTCAAGGACTTTGGCTTGTTTCGGCCACCGACTTAGTAAGCCTGTCGTGGCCGTCTGGATAACGGAAGTGTAAGGCCAAGAAAGAGATAGGAGAAACAATTAACAGAGAGTGTGCAATTGAGAGGAGAAAAATTGGTGGAAGGATAGAGGAAGATGGATGCATTTTAATAAACTGACCAGGCCTCAAGCTGGAAAAAGTTAATTGGCAGTATCCGAATAGTCTATTTCATGCGCCATTGACCCTTGACGTTCACTCAATAGTTGCATTGGCAATCAAGTGATCAAGTGTAGAACCGTCCGGATGGTCACGAAGTGTGTTGATGCACCCCTAATAAGCCCTTGAGACCAAGGGTGACATCAGGTTAACCTTGACATGCCAATGCCGGCAATACGGAGTTTGACTGACAACTGTTTAATTTTCCGTATGCTAGAGTAATGTGATCTGTGATAAAGTATTTTAACTATACCAGTACCAGTACTGCTTTTGTTGTAGTCTTTTTGAGTTGTGTTGGAAATGTCTAGAGAAAAGAAGCGGGAATGGATATTAAAACATATTCGTTTTCATTCTCTGCTGTTGGATGGCGTTTAAAATAGTTTCTAGGATCACTGGTAGGAAGCAGCACTGTGGACTCAAGGAGGTGTAAAGGGTAGTTTGTCGTTTAGAAAAGTCTGTTGCAGTCTTTGATTTCAAGTGCGTGTAAAGTGTAAATTTATCAAGTCCGCATAAAGTCAAGTGTACTTGACTATTCGAATACAGCCTGTGATGATGATGACAATGAGATTACAATCCGTTATTGTGGAGTTTTACGCACCATATGGAGTCTGTAGACAGGACTTAACAGACAACTTTTTTTTTCTCTAAACACATTTTGTATTTTTCCTGACGCTGGTAGCAATAAACAAAAAAAAAAAGGCCTTCTCTATATGAAGCAATAAAAAAATATTTTAGACGTTAGTAATATCAATTTTTTTTTTTAACTTACTTTTAGTCCTGAAAACGATTTTGGCCATTTTATATCAAAATCACACATATTTTGTTGGGTTCAACAAGTAATTATTTTGAGTTGTTTATTAACACTTAGGAGAAACAACATTAAATAATAACCTAGAAATACCGAATTTTATCCGCCAAAATGTAACTAAACAGGCAACAAACCTAACACAATTTCTAAAAAAAAAATGTCAACTTTCGGTAAACAATTAATCTTATATGAAAACATCATTGATCTCCATAATGTAAAGTGGATGGACATCTGTGGCTGAAATTTTCGACCTGTCGTGTCAATACAATTGTGTAAGAGAGAGAGAAACTTTCGGGTATCTCTTTATCTAATAGATCCATCCATTGGCAATGGAGAATTTTGACATAATTTATTAATTTGATTGAATATATGAGATAAATCAATGTGTGATCAGTTAAATTAAATAAACATGTTATTAAAAGCTTTGAAAACGATAGCAAATTTCTAAACTAGTGAATTTTGTCTTTAAATAAGTTGATGTAAGCTAATATATACGATGCTTTTTTGAAAGAAGCTCGTTTGGAAGTCTCTATCTCGTACCAGAATCCTACCCTATAGTAGTATTTAAGTAGGATAAAAGATCATCTAGAAGTGAATTTCTACTTCCGGTCTAAATGGCCGTTCATCCTACCAAAATACTAATATATGATAGTATTCTGGTACAGAATAAAGCCTTTCAAATTGGGATTCTTACTAAAATCAGGGTTTAGTAGATTACGTACTTTCTACAAGCCTATAACCTAAATTATCGTTTGAACGTAAGACTTCTACACAAAGTATGTCATTCAAACAAATGTAATGTACCGGTAATTTTTAGCTAACTTGTTTCATTATAGTTATCGAACTTTCAACTTAATTTTGTTTCTGAAAACAATATACAAGATTTGAGACAACTTAAAAAATACTGTAATATAATATAATAATACTTTCCAAAAGCCTATAACCTAAGTTATCGTTTGAACGTATGGAAAAAGTTACGAATGTTAGGAAATGTGTTACGAAGTGACTGTATACACTGGGTCATTCGACGCAGGTGTGGAGGTCACAGTGGGTGTAGACCAGCTCAGGGCAAACTATGGCCTTCGGGCTGCATGCAGCGCGCCACGTATGTTTATGTGGCCCACCAAGCTATCTATCTATCTATGAAAATATATATATATAATTCTAGAAACAAAGGTTAAATTTTAAATATAATCCTAGAAACATAAGTCTCCTCCCGGGCAAAATACCTATTTCATGTTTGTATTATATTGCTTGAGACCAAAGAGTTTCCAACCCTGATTACTCCAATAGCTTCACACATAATAGTGTGATCAATACAATCAAAGGCTTTGGAGTAGTCCAGGAATCCGAAGTTTACACTCTGTTGAAACTCTCTTTCTTCCTGCGTAATCCATCACATGTTGACTATGTGGTCTCTAGTCCCCCTACCTTTAAAATTTGAAGTGTATGTAATTTAGTGTGGATAATAAATTACAGATCTCACCAAAATACTACTAAAACTTAGTTATATTCAATAACATGTATTTATTGTTGGCCTTTTTGCTAGTTAGTATGCTCAGTCAGAAGATTTAAATAATACGCACTACCTTCGGACCTCAATCATAGGACTACTGGGTGATATTAGGGAGCTATGGGTACCTTACAACATTCGTGAATTTATAAATGTTGATTGGAAGGGACAAAGTAAAAGAATAAGTTACAAGTTTAACAACGTAATTTATTAATATTCAAACAAATCAATAGGAAGTACTGTACATAGAATTATAGGTAGAAATTATTCAAGCCTGATAATATAGATGGTTACTATAATATAAATAGCTCGATAGAGGTGTGAAGCATCTAGGTACACCCTATAACCCACACATGTAGGTCATAAGTGTAAATAAGAAAGTTTGTAGCTCGTTAAAGCAGTACAATTACTAAGTCATCAAAATGGATGAAAGGGAGCAACTCTAAGGCAATACCATTAAGTTGCGGTAATCAAATCTAACTACAAAATTATCATAGATAAGTCTACTCCAGTCAGCTGACTGTGAGGCTTCCAACTACAACGCATAAGTTCAAATATAAAGAACTAATTTTTGAAAAACATTTTAATAGTAAATAAGGAACTATTTAGATTATCAGTAATAGAATTCAATTTTTGGTAAAGTTAACAATTGTGTCAATTTAGCATTAAAACATTGATATATATAATGCAATATAAAAATAATATAGGCATTATAATTTTAATTAATGAAATAGTATGGTAATAATAATTACAAGTTATAATATTTTATGATGACATATATAATACAATAATTTAAGTTTTAACAAACAACTAAAAAGATTTAATATGGGAGAAAGTAGATAGTTTTTGGAATCTATTGTAGAATATGCAGAAAGGAATAGGAAAAGAAAATGACCAAAAAGGAGATGAATAAAGGTTGCGAAACTTCACGATACTGGCCCAAACAGGTCATTTACTACTATGGAATGATGGGCGGGTGCATATAGGATTAGTTTTTTTTTTTAATGTTGAGGAAGTTTTCTGAGGGTATTGATGAGTATCTGATTTTCGAAATTTGTTTGTTCGTTTAATACTATTTTGTTATTTAGTAATGCAGTTTTAATAAATATATTTTCAGCTGTGTTCATAGTAGTGCCTTTTTAGGTATTATAAATTAGTTTCTTACTATCTTCCATTGGGCTCGGTTGATGTCCAAACTGTTTGAGATGTTCAGAAAAATATGATTTGTTTCTATCATATTTAAAATCACTGATATGTTCAGAGAACCTAGTTGAAATTTTTCCGCCAAATTTGCCAATATATACATACACTGTTACATCCACAGGTGAGTTGATATATGTCACTTTTCTCATATTGGTTAGTTTTATTTAAATTAGAGTTATTGATGTATTTTTTAATATTGTTACTAGTGCTGAAGGCAATCTTTAATTTATGTTTTTTGAAAATATTTGTGATTCTGTTAATTTTACTTCCAGTGTAGTTGAATTTGATCCATCTGGTCTTATTTTCTGAGTTAGTATTATAATTTTTAAGAGTGGATTTGTTTTTGAGTTACGATTTTTGTTTTTGAGTTGCGATTTTTGTTTTTGAATAATTCTGTAAACTAATGAATGGGAGTAACCATTGGATACAGCTAGTTGTTTGGTGATAACCAGTTCATTTTTAAAATTCTTTCTATTTAAAGGTATATGAAATAATCTGTATATAAGGCTGTTGAAAGCAGCTCTTTTATGTATTGTGGGATGATTAGAATTATTCGGGATGATTGCATCAGTATGCGTGGGTTTTCTATAAATTTTGTATTCAAAATTGTTCAGCTTGTTTCTGAAGATGTTGATATCTAGGTAGTTTATGCTATTGTTGGTTTCGTGCTCTAAGGTGAATTTTAGTTTTGAATGGATATTATTGAAACTTTGAATCAAATCAGGTAAAGGTGAGTTGGGATCTTGTTCATAAATTACAAGAATGTCATCAACATATCGACGGTAAAATTTGATGTTGATGAGCGTTTTTAAGTATGCTTAATATTTTGTCATCATTGTGCTGTAGGAAAATTTCGGACATAAAAACACAGCTGAAAATATATTTATTCAAACTGCATTACTAAATAACAAAACAGTACTAAACGAACAAACAAATTTCGAAAATCAGATACTCATCAATACCCTCCGAAAACTTCCTCGGCATAACAAAATAAAAAAATAAAAAAATAATCCTATATGCACCCACCCATCCTTCCATAGTAGTAAATGACCTGTTCGGACCAGTGTCGTGAAGATTTACACCCTTTATTAAACTCCTTTTTGGTCATTTTCTATTACTGCCTGCACATTCTACAATAGATTCCAAAAACTATCTATCTCTATCTATTTAAAAATGGCCTATAGTTTTGCAGTAAGAACGTTGTATTTAATGGGTAAGCCAAATTTAAAATCAGAACTTTCCTCGACAAAGGCACATCCCACAAAGACTCAAGACTTCAAGCCATACGTTTATATGTACTGTAATCCTGAGTTCACTAAAAGGCTTATTATATTATATAATCTGCTCTGGTTTCGCTTTCGGGACTTAAGGAAGTTCTAAATGGTATTGAGATAAGCGTACCTTCCCGCGTGCAACTCGACCTGGATAAGTAGTGATAGCTTTCGGAAGGACTATCCCACACGTGTCGAAAACTGATAACATACCACATACGGATCCCAAAGAACATGCAACAATTTAGTTTCGTACAAGACATGGTTGAAAGAGTGGAACACCGGGTGATAGCACACATTTTGTGACATGCATGTTTAAAGTAATTGAAATATATTTTAATAATGGTGTATGCCTAAACCTTGGCCTTAAAGAAGGATTGCCATGTTTAACTTTTACTTTTGACCTGCATCATAATTGTTTTTCTCGTATAGAATGAAAGGACTTTTTAATTGTTTGTTTTTTACCATGTTAGATTTTCACAACTGGAAAGAAAAAAAGTAATAAGTTATAGACCAAGGAAACTTTGTTAATAAAAATTAAAGAGAAAAAACTTAATAAATAAAACTGGCGTGTATAAACAGGCTTGGTGAAAATCTGTATGCGTGTGTTGTGAAGTTATAGTAAAAATAAACGGTAAAAACGTAATAAATAAAACTTAAGTGCAATCTATGCGCGTGAGTAGTGAATCAAAGTAACAAACATGGCTAATAATAATGTAAGTTCTGATAATGTCTCTTAGATTGAGAAACTAACTGATAACGCCAGCTTTCAGGTATGTAAATTCCATCTAATTGTTTTATTTAAATTAAATAATATCTACGATGTTGTGGTTGGCACAATAAAACTTGAAGATGTAGTTGATGACGTTGCATAAAGTAAACATGGATTAGAAAGGACGAAAGTGCTCAGAAATCAATTATTACAACTGAGATGGGTTGGCTCTACCTGAACATCAAAGTCAGGATAAAAGTGTCTATCAAAATAGTAAGCTCGCAATAAAGTGGGAGGGGGTATTCACCACGTGTTAGCACCCTTGTGGGGCACACGCTTCAATGATTGACTACGAAAGTAAAGAGAGTGTGAGTGGAAAGTGGTCACTGTCATAGAGTTCAGTTTGTCCTCTCAATAGAAGAGATCAACGATGCTGGGGCTACAAAACGCCAAATCAATGGTAGAAAATACTCCATTAAACGTGTAAAAATGCGTCTTTGCCCCAGTGTTACATAACACTGGATACCTCGAAACTAGTACATCCCTTTGTATTCAGCCACGGGAGTTTGTAAAAGAAGATCCCCACACCACCTTGTGCGAGCAAAAATCCCCCAATATGAAATATGGGTGGGAAGTTGTATTAGAGGACCTCTAGGCTCCTCTCGGTAATATGTTTATCCAGGGGGAGGTAGAAACAACTCACTCTCACTTCCACAGAAAGAAAGACTCGAACAGCGATCACTTGGAGATTTGACACGATATTGATAAATTAATTGCATCTATTGCTTCGTGTGAGTATAGCCACACCTCTACGTGCTCGATCAAAGAATGAATTGTCCCACAAAGTATCGTACTATTAGCAGGCCGGAAGTTGGTCTCCTGCGAACCTAAATTTGAAGGATGCCAGGGGGGCGGGGGGGGGGATTAGTAGTTAAATTTCCTTTGAAAGAGCGAGGAAACCCCTAAAATTCCTTTGTAGTAACAGTATTATTTATTAATAAAGAAAAATTAATTCGCGTAGCCATCATCTTTTAAAAATATATATTTATTTTAAATCTTTTTAAGTCAAAGTGCCGAATAGAATTTCGGCTGGGTCTTTAACTGTAGAAGAGATTTTCGCTTTTTCAGCAGATACCGGGCACCGTGTCCTTGCACAAAACCTTCAGCACATTTTTATTAATTTTAATTTAGTTGGTCCCTCGCTGGGATTTATTTAAAGCACCAATGGAATTCTCCTTTGCAATCTCACCTGTCTGATAATCCAACCTAGCCGCCTTTGCAGTTCCGGAAGCGAAAGGGGGCGTCTCAACACCGGTTGCTGATAAAATGTATCTTCGCGTGTGAGCCAAAGAGGTTACCCAAGATGTTTTTCGGGGTGTCTCCCTGAGATGGGCTTTGAGGAAGGCCCTTCGAATCGGGGGAGCAATTTGGATAGACATGCAGGTTGGGGCGTTTAAATCTAGAGAGAATTTTCAAACGGGGTTTTGGTCGTTGCAGTAGGTTGGTCTACCCGATGTATGGGGTGTAGATAAACAGAGGGTAGGTGAAGTGCACCAGTATGGGCACCTAAACACTCCTTTAATGCGCCTGGATACACCTTGGTGGCGTAGTTAGCTAACGCGCTAATTTCATGTTGAGCTAGATTACCGAGGATGAGAGATCGAGGTTTGAATCTCGGTCGGGTGAACTGGGGGTAGTTTTCCCTAAATGGTTTTCCACTCTCCCTCCACATTTCCTCTAAATTCAACCTTCCCAATTTCTAACTCATTAGCGTAATTAGTACTTAAGCATATAACCCAAACGGGTAGTAAGACACGGTGATATAATTGTTTTCATGCGCCTGGAAATATAATGGAAAAACCTTTACATATTTACAACTAGGGGGTATATGGGGTAAGGAGAAAGGGTGGGGTGAAGAGAGGAAAGGAGTTGTGGAAAAGGGGTGGGGAGGGATGGAAAAGAATAGGCAGAGGTTATTGTGCAGAGGGAGGGGGGGGAGTGCAGGGGAGGAGAGCTTTACGGGGGCTAGGGCACGTCAGGAGGGTTTCGAGGAGCGTCTGGGGACAACATTATTATTATTATTAGGGTTTTGAGGCCCATCGACACATTGAGGTCATTAAGGCCTTGAAATATGTTAAAACTTAGTCTAGTCCC
>CABEEJ010005566.1:23988-48673 GCA_901482245.1 Timema douglasi | reverse complement strand
TTGAGTTCTTTAGTCAGATAAGATTGAATGGCCAGGGAAGATATTTCCGGAGAAAAGCGAGTAACGAATAGAGATTTTTTTTTAAACTCTGTTCACTGTTTGTAGGTCAGTGGCTGTCTTATTACCAGTCAGCAACTTTCTGGATAATGATGATGATGATGATGATGATAAAAATTATTTTGTTCAAATAGGGATGAGGATACTGGGAAATGGAGGAGATTATATAATGTTGAGTTACATACTTTGTACCTATCGCAAGATATTGTTTCGATAATCAAATCTCGCAGATTAGGGTGGTAAGGGAATGCATTGCGAATAGAAGAATGTAGGTACTGACTGGCAAACCCAAAGGGGAGAGACCATTGGGAAGACCTGGTCGCAGATTGGAAGATGACATTAAAATAGACCTGCTAGAGATAGGGGAAGTGGACAAGATAAGTGGCCTCATTTTGTTAAGTGTAATGAACTTAAAGAAAGTAAAATACCTAAATCGACAACCATAAAACTTCGCCAGAAAAAATTTAAAGGTTAAAACTAGAGATGGGCCGCTCGAGTCCACCAAATCCTGACAAGTATTCGAGGATTCGATGATCGAATCTTTCACCTCATAAACAAAGCATAATATTTTGAATTAAAAAATTTATTTTGTTGGACAAAAGAGATAAACATTATTAAAATTATCTTCTTTAAAAAAAAATTTAGGTGTGGAAAATCTTGCGTGCCTAGTACCTTACCCTCCCACTCTATGGGAAACTTGGACTCGACCGTTTCGGCACATGCTCACTTATAAAACAATCACCTCACGAACAATCTTGTAAATATTTTATTGAACACATTAAAACTCTTCAAAAACTGAAAATGAAAACTAGAATTATAAATAAACTCGAAATAAGTAAAACTGCTGTAATTTACTGTCCCGATCCGCTTAAAATCTGCCAGTCCACCTCTTTTGACATGGCAAACTAGACATTGTTATAAACTGAACACATTCTCAGAAATATATTCTTTCCTAGGAATATTACCTGGACTATTCTCAATCCCATTGCTAATTTTTACAAACCAAAATGCATAATAAGTTGATTTTATATCATATTCCAAGTTGATTTCCTGTTGTTTTTTTAAAGTAAACTAGAATAAGAAATAGCAAGCATTTTTGGTCTGTTTCCAGCCAATTCTTCACCATGCCTCGACTGTCGTTAAACTACACAAGGGTTTGTATCGTACGTTACATCAGCTCAGACGCATCACTCCTCGACTTTAATTTGTTCTTCAAGCTGATGTTTATGGTGGGCGATATTCGGCTCAGGGAGTGCATGTGTCTCGGAGAGGACATTATCGTCGACATGAGCAACATCACTTTCAGTCACGTCACCAAGTTGACGCCGGTTCTCGTCAAGAAAATTCAGATGTGTGGCATGGTAGGAGTATTCATTTTTTAAGGGGAATTCTCACTTATTAAAAACATCTTTTTATTTGTGCAAATTCACATGTTTGTAGATTTTTTTTTTTGTATAGGTATATAAATTAATGCTCTTAAAATGCTGGAGTTTTCAAAATTAGCTTTTTTTGTAACCCAGATGAAGTCTGTGCAATTTGTTAAACGCTCACATACATTTCTCTTTTAATTATATATATATAAGTTATTTGTTCTAAAAGGATAGTTAGTTCTATGGAAAGTAAATAAGTTAGAGCTTAAATAACTAAATAGTATTTAAGTTGCATAGTCAATTCAATATGGCATCTTGTTAAAACAAAATAAATCATATACCTACAAATATAAAAAATATTTCAATAACTGAGATATTATTATTATTATTATTTATATGTATTTGGAAGAAGGTAGAGTAAAGGTGGATAGAAAACAAATAAAAGGAATAAACTCAATGAGGCTTTTATAATGAAAATATTGGTCCAGTGACAACAATGTAAAGTGTGAACTGTGTTCTATTTTTTCATTATAAAAGACATCTTGTGTTCGTTCTCATTTATTTGTTTTCTGTCCATCTTTCCTCCACGTTCTTCCAGATATATATACAAAATACCTCAAAAAGTGAAAGTAGATTTTCTTTAGTGAGATATTACTCTATGATTCTAATTTACCATCATTGACACAGTTTAAATTAATATTTTCTTAACATATTTTTGTTATTTGTTGCGTGGTACTGAGTGTAAAAACTTGATTAACATGCTCATTGGTGATTATGATATATTGTTGATGCAATAATAAAATTATTATTATTATTATTATTATTAGCACTGCGTCTTACTACCCATTCGGGTTATACACACTTACGCTAATGTGAAATGGTAGGGTGATTGTGAGATTAAATGGAGGACCTACAGTATAGTACAGTACAGTACAGTAGGAACACCATGTATGATTATGAACAATTAGAGAAAATTAAAATACTTCATCAATGTGTACAATGGTTAAATGAGTTGATGAATAGTCTAAAACATAGGCTAACACATTAACATATTAATACACAATATAAAATACAATATAATGTGATATGAACATACACATTAATGTCAAAACCTATTTTGAAATTGTCCAAAGTAAAATTAGGTTAACATCAGTAAAGATGCTTTAGATAATATTGAAGTATAATATAATATTGAACTAAAAATGTATGGCTATGTTAGTCTAAGTCTTCTTTATTGATGTCCCATTACTCTTTTGAGATCCAGCACTGGAAAAAGTGTCGGGACTACTTCAATTCAATTATTGTGTTCCTACATTAGCCAATAATTCATTTTATTATCATACTTGCTTAACAAATTAATACAATATGGTAGCATGAGCATAAGGAGGGTTCAAACACCTGCCCTACCCCCGCACCACCTAAAATTTCTCAAAGTTTTTAATATGAAGCTTTAAGGTGGTCTTTTATCAAACTTCAAATAACTTATAGAGGCATTCATTTTTTTAAAACTTTTTCAGGGAAGGACAACTTCAAGTAGATTCGAACGGCATTTAGTTTTTCAAACAATTCCGGGCAAATATAACTCTAAATGGCTTTCTAGAGGCATCCTATTATTAATAAAAATATCCATAGGGCCACTCGAAATAGCATCTATATGCATATAATTTGTTTTTATAATCCAACCGAGAACCACTTTCAGTAAGTTTTTAAGGCATCTAGTTTAAAGAAAATCCAACTTCTAAGGGCATCTTATTTTTTTAAGGGGGTGGGAGTACAGGGAAGTCAGACGAGGAGCACACTAAATAGCTTTCAAGGGGTACAGCAGAAACCTGGACATTGAATGGCAAAGAGACGAGGAAGTTTGAGGTCATGGGAAGAGCATACTAGCTGTCACCAGGAGAAATAGGATTAGAAATGAAGATGTTTGGCAAGAATTGAGGTACAGGGATTAGATAAGATAGTAGAGAAAGCAAGGGTATGGTCAGGCAATGATGGAGTTGAAGTGTTTTAGGGGGAAAACCCCAAGGGAGAGCAAGGAAGGGATGGAGCGGGTTCGGGGAGAAATAACTGCAAATGTGTGAGTGAGAGGAGAGGAATGAACGAAAGTGAGGGAGAAAGAATGACATGCAAGAAAAGAGGGAGATGGAGGCATTTTACTAAATCGACCCTGCCACAGGTTGGAGACAGTTCATCGTGATGATAATGACTCATCAGAACATAAAATGAGATAAAGCAACATACTTTTCTCTCCACTTTACTGTGTACAAACTTATATAACTGGAGTAATTTATGAATATAGAAATATGTAAAATAATAATCTATCCTAGGTTGAACAACAAGGCCTGGTTTGTTCTTTCTGTTATGACCTTTTTTTTATCAAATAAAGAAGGATATAATGTTTACCAGAATTCTTCAAGCTACAGTAGCCCCATGGCTTCTTTGGTGCTGACTGACAGCTTTGAAAAGTTACCAGACCAAATTATGTGTCCCTACGCCGAATCAATTGATCTGTAAAAACATGTGTTTAGTAGTTGTCACTTCTGACGGCCAAAATTTAGGTATATACTTAAATGTTGACAGTCAGAAGTCAGCTGTGAGCTGTCATTCAGCACCAAAGAAGCCACGGGGCTACTGTACTTCTATATATAAAGACATTTTAAGTTCTCTCCAGCAGCCTTCATTGTAGCGCTCATATTGTTTCATCATATTTCTAATATTTACTCTCTTAGACTAACCTCACTGAATGTGAGTTCATATTATTACAAACTAAAAAACTCATTTGGCTATGATGTCTATTTTATGTAGCTATTACAGAATTAATATTTACTAGGGATGAGACTATCAAAGCCTAAGGCATCTTGGAGATTCAAGGTTTCCAAAATTATCTGATTGAGATTTTTAAAAAAACACAATTTTTCTAAACTTTTATTTGGAATTTTTTTTTTGTAGCTCTAATATTGCATATAATATAATTATAGAGCATAAGAAGACCCAGACTATTTATTAAGCACTTAACTGAATGTATGAATGTTATAAATAATGAATGCATTGTAACAAAAAAAAATTAAACCATTCTAGCAAAGTTAACATCTCATCCTTATCATATTTTAAGAGATTTGTATTTGAAGTTTGGGATTCAAGGGTAAAATGAAGTTTTGAGTTTGAGATTCAAATTTGACCTGTTTCTATTCGTATTAAATATTTGTAGAGTTAAGGTATACTTCTGTAGGCTTCATTATTGCATGTTGCGGTTATATTCCTATATTAAATATTGTAACTTTGTTCCAGCCTGTTGATTGGTCAGAACAGTCCTGCTCTCTTCAATAACACTCTGTAATAGGGAGCTAAACTCGAATGTACACTTATATTTCAAGCTAATTACATTGGTTTGAATTAAATACACTAGGAAATAGATAGTATAGGAAAATAAGAATACTGCACAAATTAATACAAATAGTTTTAAGCTGTAAGGGAAAATTTAAAGAAAAGTATAGGTATATGCAGAACACACAGATTAGAACTTAGAAAAAGAATTAAAATAAAATCAATTCAATAGAAGTTGGTCAAAAAATTAATCACAATTTTCCATTTCATATTGAAAATGTTTGTTGTTTTCACCCTCCTGATTCTGTTCTCGTTAACATTAGATCTATTTCCTGTCTCAGGAGAAAATATTCACACAACACAATGTTTCCCCATGCAGAGAGAGAGCGAGACAAATTGAGAACTAGGTAACTGTGTTAAGTGCTAAGTGGTTTCCACAGTGAAAATCCCCTAACATCACTTACATAAGGCATGGTTTTACAAGTTTAGTATGTGTAATTTGCAGCAACTCGATATAAAATGAATTGCAAATGATAATTTTATATTAAATTAGGTGACCTGGCGGTCTAGGGGTAAGGTGTCAGACTTCTATGCTGGCGGCCGGGGTTCAATCCTCGGCCCCGGCATAGATTTATCTGATTACCAAACCCTTCCTTCACCTCTGACAAGACATCTTGTGAATGTGGGGAATGCCAGGCCTCCACCGTGGTTCGGATTCCACGTTAAACTGTAGGTCCTCCATTTCATCTCACAATCACCCTACCATTACACATTAGCGTAAGTGCGTATGACCCGAACGGGTAGTAAGACGCGGTGCTAATAATACATTAAACTTTTTTATGTTTTTTTTTTCAGAAAGGTTATTCAGCTAGAATGAAATCTTTGCATTTTATAAATGCTCCTTCATTTGCAGATACAGTAGTTACGCTGCTCAAATCAATATTCTCGGCCAAACTAGCCAACAGGGTAAGTACAAGTTATTTTACAAATTCAATTCTGTGTAGACGTATATTGTATATATTATCATATGAATTTATTCTTTTAAAGTAATTAAATAGTTATAGAGCAATTAAAGATTTACCATACAAATTGGTGTACATTTTGTATCATATGTAATTAAAAATACCTGTCTTTATGGTGTTGTTAGCTAACATGCTATTTTCGTGTTTAGCTTGACTGCCGAGGACAGGGAGATCAAGGTTCGAATCTTGCTTGAGTGAACTGGGGGTGGATTTTCCTAAATGGTTTTCCATGCAAATGTAGGCTACACTTACTCTAAATTCAACCTTCCCAACCCATTAGAGTAATTAATATTCAAGAGTATAACCCAAAGGGGTAATAAGACACGGTAATAGGTATTAATTTAAAAATCTAATCACTATTGTTCCAAACCGTAGGTTTTTATTTGGGATATGACTTTTGAACAATTGAATCTCCAAGAGTAATCAAAATTCAACATTTTGAGTTTTTTTTTCTTAGGCTTTGATTTGAAATTTGATAAAGATTTAGATTTGGTTCACCCCAATGTAAATATAGAATGTACTTAACGACCAGAGTTCAGACTATTAATTCAAGGCTTAATTGAATGTATGAATGTTACAATATATTTAGCACCGCGTCTTACTACCCGTTCGGGTTATACGCTTTAAGTACTAATTACTCTAATGGATTAGGAATTGGGGCGGTTGAATTAGCGGAAGTGAACCCGCATTTGCGTGGAGGGAGAGTTGAAAACCATTTAGGAAAAACCACCCCCAGTTCACCCGACCGAGATTCGAACCTCGATCTTCACGTCCTCGGCAGCCGAGCGCAACACGACAAGCGCGTTAGCCAACTATGCCATCGAGGCGGGTATGAATGTTACAATGGATGCATTGTAGCAAAATAAAAAAAAAGTTAACATTTAGTACTAATTCTCTTTCCACTAAAGAATTGATATTTCAACCTGCTTCAATGGTTCTGTGGTCTAACTCACTACTTTCATGTTAGACTAGACTGCCGAAGACAGGGAGTTCGAGATTTTATCCTGTTCGGGTGCATTGAGGGTGGTTTTTCCTGAATAGTTTTCCACACTAATGTGGGTTCATTACCTCTCAATTAAGCCTTCATAATTCCTAACCCATTAATGTAACTAGTACATAGGTGTAAAACCCGAATGGGAAGTAAGACGTGGTATACTAAAAAAAAAATTGATATTGTAAAATTTGATCTCCAGATTCATAGATAAAATTAAGATATGTATTTGAGATTCAAAGTAGTAATAAGTGAATTCCACCCACCTTTGATTGAAATATTTAGGACTCTTTTTATTTAAGATCCAGATTAGGAACGTTATGACTCCAGTCGAGCCCGTTCCTACTATTAACAAACAAAATTTAGATTTTCTTGAAAATTCTATGCAACTGCTAAAAATAATCTTGCATTTTGTTTGTGTCTAAAAAGCTGGTTAAAACGCCTAACTTTTGTATGACATTTGCAAAGGAAATGATTTCCCCTTTGAATAAATGTTGGCTCCTCAATGATCTCCTTTGATTTCACTTACCCAACGTTGGTAGCTCAACAAGCACACTTGCACCTCATCTTCTGGAAAAAGCTAAATGTGGGATTGAGGTGAACATGAATTTAAGTTTAATTTTTTACATATATTAATCTCACTGTATAGTTAGTATTTAGACAACTAAATTATTATTATTATTATTATTATTATTATTATTAGCACCACGTCTTACTACCTATTTGGGTTATACGCACTTACGCTAATGTGTAATAGTAGGGTGATTTTGAGATGAAATGGAGGACCTACAGTTTAACGTGGAATCCGAACCACGGTGGAGGCCTGGAATTCCTCACATTCACAAGATGTCTTGTCAGAGGTGAAGGAAGGGTTTGGTAATCAGATAAATCTTTGCCGGGACCGAGGATTGAACCTCGGCCGCCACCATAGAAGTCTGACACCTTACCCCTAGACCGCCAGGTCACCGACAACTAAACTAAATCTCTGCATTGATTACTATTTTTTTTATTATGGTCAGAAAAGGTTTTTTTATATATATAAACTTCTGTAAGAATATATATTCCACCCGACCTTAAATTTGCTATGTAGTATTATTATAGTATTTTAACTCCTGCTGCGGTGAGGCATAGGTGCTTACAAACAAAGATAAATATTATGAAGTAGGTGTGTGCCAAGTCCACTTTTTCAATTCATAACAAAGCTTAATTGCACACATTAAATAATTCCAAAACCGAATAGAAGTTTGAATATTCTTTGTAAATAGTTTTATGTTGGAAATATTGCATTGTGCATATTTGTATAGCTTTGGACACAAATTATATAATTTCATTTTAATATGAATATTAATTTGTAACATACTAAAACTAAGAATCACAATAATTGGATACAAACAAGTATTTTATTGTAAAAGCTCTGTAAATGTTGTCAATTTTTTTTTCAGGTGAAGTCTTAAGTTGATACTTTTTAAAGTCAAGTGTAGATTTTTATAGCTTCACACACTCTACTATGAAATACTAGTAATGCGGGATTTGAACCCTGACCACCTAGGTTAGAGTCAAGCACACTGGTGCTTTGTATTGTTATGTTAGAAGTTATATTATATTGTCGGTTATTCACACTGAGCTACTTGTTAAAATGACATCTCATATGTTTCAGATCTTTGTACACAACAAAAGATATGATACTCTTCTGGAACACATTTCCCCAGAGGTGTTGCCGACAGAATTTGGCGGGAAAGCTGGGCCTATCTCCGACTTATGGGGTGAATATCAACTGCTTTAGAATAGTTGTATCACAGGGTGTCCAGTGGCCAAGAAACCACAGGGCTTTGCTACAGTTAAAGACACTAGCAGGGTTGACTTAGAAATAGTTGGTTCATTCCCAACCAAGTATACTGATGTAGTTATTTTCCAGTTAATTTTTTTCCATCCTTCCATATTTAAAAAAATCACATACCCTATTCTGTGCCATTAGATTATTTAATATAAGTTGTGGATAGACCCAATGAACAATAAAACGTATAGCATTAACAATATGACAATATAATCTTATTATTATTCTATTATATTATCTTATTACCTTCTTCCAAATATAATACAATTACCCCATAAAGCGAAAAGAGGTTTTCCTTATGGAGTAAATTATATTTGCAAGTTTGTTACATTGGCAAAATAAAAGCAAAGTCCCCTTTTTTGAACTCGGGGGGGTTAGGGGGGTAGGGTTAGCTGCGTTTTCTCAGTCTAATATCAGGGATAGGGTAGTAATAATTCCTTTTGGAGTTTAGTTTTGAGTGGACTACACGTAAAGTATACCTTGTATGGCGTAAAAAATGTAAAGGTTTTTTAAATGTTAGATTTAGGCAAAATAGAAAACTTAGAGCCCATCTGGCTGTAAAATTAGATTATTACTCTTTAATTTTTTGGGGCTTTTCCCCTTTAGTAATATGTTGTATTGCGCTAACGTGTATTTATGTTGACAAGAAAGACTATTACTGTATTTAGTATGAACAAGCTTTAATACTATTATGGATGGTCGCTGGGACCTGTTGTGATTAGTTTTCTAATGCTATACATATGTATTGATAGCAGTATTCATATCTGGGTGATTGTGCATACCCATCGTTATTACTTTTCTAATAATGACTATATATTTATAGTTAGTTTTGGATGTTTAGTGAGACCCATTGGTATCATATTTACAATATACTTTATATTATATATATATTTATATTTTTCCTTTAAATTATGAGGGATTGTTAAAAGTAAACAATTGGTATTATTCTTCTAATATACACTTATGTTAATATATTTATCTCACTATTTAATATTAACCTTTTTTGATTATAATATCATTTATCTACTGTTTATCAAAATACATTATTTAAAATCTTATGTTAATGTCTAGTTCCTCTTATAGTATTCCGATATAGGATCTAATTGAATGAAATGTATCCCGTCCTCTAAATAATATTTGTCACATGATATCCTATTGGCTCCTCTGCAATTATTCAGGGTGTCCAGCGACCTGCAAAACAGGGAATTTGCTTTGTCAGGGAATTTTATTAAATTTCTGGAAATTTTACGTTTTATCTATAAAAAGCCAAATATTTTAATTCACAATAGTCAAAATAACACTTTTCTTCCAGTTAATAACCAGCTGGAATCACTTTCACACCATTGTCCCTGTTGATCAGACTAATATCACTTCTCAAAGTCAACAAGTAAGTTTTGTGTCTTTAGCCAAAGTTGAGTCATGGTTATTCACATGCACAAGATTTGATTAGGCCTAGTATTTAAGTAGAAGGAGCTAAGAATGACTCTGTCTCACAACTATTTTAAATAGTTCTTGCTTTAGGCGTTCTTTTAATGACTCTATATTACTGAAATCTATTTTTAACTTAAAATAGTCCATTTCTCCGGAGGCAGAAATCGTTTAGTCCCCTTATTGAGTGACACAATTTCAGAATGTATATGTATCAAGGGGGAAAAAAACACTATTTAATCTGTGATCTTGAAAAAATATTTTCGTAATATACTTAATATCGATATATAGTGTTCTGAGAAAAAGTAAATTGGGTCTGGAAAACATGGAAAAGTCAGGGAATTTAAAAATATAGTTTAGCTGGACACCCTGTTATTGTTTGTTTTTGGTATTTTATATTTACTTTGTTTACCAGCCTTTATTCTCTGGAGAATAAGGGTGGTGTTACACTATGCCTTTCCTTTATTAAATTTTAGTTTCATTTCCTAAAATCAGATTTCAAATTACTAGTATTTTATACTGTGTTCTGAAAGAAAAAAATCTACAAAGCTTTAAGGATGTTTTTGCTACTTTCTCAGGGATTTTATTTAAATATATTTTGGCGTCTCTGTCTTAAGGACTATGGCTACAAAAACACTTTGGTCGTAAATATCAATATTAATTTAATAAACCTCTTTATTTTAATCATCTTTTCTAAGATTAAAATTCAAGAGTCAGAGGCTTAGGTAAAATGAAAATTCACTTGAGGGGTGGATTAAAACATCTTTAATGAAAGTAAATTAAAGTTATTTTAGTAACGTTTGTAATTGTCAGGAAGTCTCTTCCTCTTTGAATGTGACTGTAGAATATGACTAGTTAAAACGTTGCATTCTGTACTTGTGTTAGCTGCGTGGCAGAAGAAGTTGCTGTCCTACCAAGATTGGTACCACGACCAAGAAGCTGTGAAAGTGAACGAAGCGAAGAGACCGGGGAAAGCTCTCCTCCAGGGGGAACTGTTTGGTGTGGAGGGGTCGTTCAGGAAACTCACGGTCGACTGAGACAACAACTTTGTATATACTTGACTTCATGAACGATTTATTTTGTTGATTCCAGGTACAATGTTTTTTAATTTCAGGTTATTTAACATTGAATTAAGAATATAAGTACATTGAAAATTCCACTTTTTGAAATCGCCTATCAGAGAATTAAGAACATTATTTAAATAATTCAGTATGTTTGAAATTTTATAACAATAAACAACAATTCATTATGTTTTCAATGACACAAAACTAATTGTTTAAATTTGATTTAAGTCTATAAGTCTTTCAAACAAGCTATGCATAGAGACTTGCAAAAATCTCATTAGCATTAATGCAAATCTAGGCGTGGAGAAATAAAGAGTAAACACTCGATTTGGAATAAGTCTAAAATAGGGTAGCACCGCTTTGATTTATAATGGAGCCAGTGATATACTGTAATCGATGTAACTAATACCACTTGTTCCCGAAAAATAACCTCCCCTTTTGTATGTCTTTATACAGTATAGGCCACACGACAAGAAAATAAAAATTTGAATAAAATCAAGCAAAATACAAACCAAATAAGCTCTAAAAAATAAAATTGTGTTATCACTATACAGGTGGAAGTCATACTTCATTATTTATATTATATATAGGCCTATTACGATTCATTTTTCCTGGTCACATGAAATTTTCTTAATCTGGGAAGTACAATTTTCATAAGAAGGACCTTTTAAAAAATACAATCAATNCCCCCCCCCCAAGCCTACAATAATAATATTTAATTACATTAATAGTGTTATTTTAAAGATAGTGATAATATTTATAAAAAGTGACAGCTGTAGATCATCTAAATTTTAAGAAACCATGTCCGTAGAGCTAGTAATTTTTCATGTATCAGTCAAGGTTCTTCTTATAGAAGTTAGGCTGGAACTTTTTTCCAAACTAAAAAATGATCCACACGTTCTTTTTTAATACAAAAAGAAAATCGAGATAACATACAGATGACACTCTCAAACCTTTAGTTTTTCAAGTGAAATTTGTTTAAGCACTCTAACAACTTATTGTTTGGTCCTGAACCAATCATAATAAAGGATGAACTTAACAACTAGACCCCATACCCGTAATTTAACAATTAGCTGACTCTGTGGTTTGTAAGACAGAATGTCAACATTTAGTTACTATTGTCTATTATTCTCTTGTATTTATATTTCTTCTTATAATCTTAATTTTTTCCAAGATTTAGATCGAGATTTGAGATTCAAAGGTAACTAGGATATTTGGATTTGAGATTCAGATTGGTTAAATAGTTAATTCGACCTAACTCTAATATAAAACAATAAGATTTCCCCTCTCTCTTTTCCCAGAATGTTTTGAAGTTCCTATTGAGTATTATTTTTAATGAAAATTGACTCTCTGTGGTAGGTTTTGAATTTGATTCAATTAAATGTGGAAAAGTGTAACATTCCTAAATGGTGTGATTCTACATCCACAATGAAAAAGAGTCGGGTAGCATTATGTGTTGATTCATCAAAGGTCCATGGATCACGTCACACGCAAGTTTGACGTGCTTACCCTAGGGCATAAACAATTTCGATGATAGCAATTATTGTCATTTTAAGTCTGTGTGAGCATTCCAAATTTCAAATCTCAGTAAATCTTAGCTTCAGATTCAATGGGCCTAGCTCAAAATTTGAATCTATAATTCATACTTGCTTAACAAATTAATATAATCAGACCAGAAACTAGTTGTGTGATAAGAGTGATGAGATGAATTAACTTGAGTTCCAGGTTGTAGAGGAATGACGCGGGGGACAATTGTTTGTGACTGAATATCTTGTGCCATAATTAAAAAAGTGGTGGGATGTTTATTAAATTTTTCAATTTTTGAGATTAGTGCTATTTATTACATTATTTTTTTTAATAATCCTAAATTGTGTCTAAAATGTCTACCAAAAATTCTTGAAATAGCTCAGTATTGGACTGGATTTGGAAATTTAGCTTAGTAAAGTATTCAACACAGATTTGATTTGAAACATCATCATGGTAAACCTAAAATAAATTAATCGATTCATACCCAAACATATTTTTGAAATAAAATATTTGATCCAATTTTTTTTCTAAGATAAAATTCGACGAGGATTTGATTTGATAAAATAAACTTAGCATGAGATTTGATTCTAACTCATCTATAACATTTTTTGAGGCATGAGGTTTGATTAAAATTTGATTTGACTAAGTTAGCCAAAATTCAGATTAGATTCAGATTTGAAAATGACTGATTCACACAGGCTTATTGTCATTGGTTGTTAACGCAGCACTGTTTAAAAGCTGGTGTGATAATTGTCTAGTCAAGCAAAACTTATAATAATACAAGGGAGCGTTCTCTTGTGCTGTAAGTATTTATTTAAAAGTTTAGCCTTTAATTCCAATGAAACATTAAATAACATATCAATTTTTGCTCATTTCATATTTAAATGTGATATTGGCACTTTTAAATTTTATGTTTATTAAACTTTGCTATCATACAAATACAATAATTTGGAAAATTGAAAAATGACACTTGAACCTGTGACCTTTGGCTTAGTACGCGAATGATCTAACCACTGAGCTATCGAGGAAGTGTCCTGTGCCCAGGGTCATTCTTCACTCATGTTTTAAGGTAGAGTCTGTTGTTGGGTTCCCCTTGCTGCTCCGACTGGTCTCCCTCGCTTTTATACTCAGTTGAGGCACTGGTACAAAGTCGAAGGAGGTCTGCAGGACTGCCGAAGAGCGAAGGGAGACCCGGGCTTCTTTTCAGGCCCAATTCCTTTATTTACAACAATAATACAATTTATACAATGTCAAATACATTAATAATAAGGTCTTCCTCTTCACTAATCGTATCTCTGATGGTGGCGGCGAGCTCTTGTCGGGATGCCACATTCGTAGGTGTCCAGAACGTAGTTACGTCTATGTCTCTTAGGGTGTGCATCACCTTTGCATGGAGGGCGCACAAGTCGGCACCGGTGAAACGCCACCCTCTCCCGTTGACCGTGTGGTGGAGGACGGTGGTGTTATCGGTGCCGATCATGATGTCGTCCTTCGGGAATTTCTTGTGGAACCATGCTAGCGTCAGCAGGGCTGCAGTAATCTCCGCACAGTTTATCTCCATCTTCTCTTGTATGTAGCCAGTCCAACATGTCGGGGGTTCTGTGTAGAAACCTGCCAGTATGTGAGGCGTCGCGTCTGAAAAAATTGTCTTGGGGCGTCTTGTTTTTGGCTTCTAGCAACATCTTGTCCTCGGTTCCTTTTGCACAAAACGCAGTGCCCAGGGGCCAGCTCCTCTGTATACTTGCGCAACCGCATACACCGGCCATCTTAAGTTGTAGAAAAGCCAGCTCATGTATCCCGTGATGCGTTGCCGGTCTTTGGTTGACACTGATGGAATCTGCCTACATAGGTGCTGGGCTTTCCGCGATGCTACTGGAGTGATGGTCAGTTCACGCGTCGTCATGTCCACTGTGAAGCCTAGGTATACTATTCTTGTTGTGGGGTTGAGTCTGATTTGTCCAGATTTAGAGTAAGTCCCATCTCCGTGAGAATTTGTGGTACTGCTTCTAGCACATCTGGGTTCCCAGCGTGAAAGAGGAGATCGTCAAGGTAGGCGATGCCCTTCACGCCGGGGAGCCAGTCTTCAATGGCGTTGATCACTTCTCTCATTGTAGCTTGCAGTTTGTACAGGGCCAGCGCGTGTCCCATCGGTAATCTTGTGGAGCAATACTTGAAACCAGCGTAATACACACCGGCGAAACGTCTTGAGTCCTTTGAAATGGGGAGTTGGTAAAAAACACTCTTCAGATCAGTCTTTATTAGGTGATGGTTCTCGGGGATCTCTCGTAACGCCGCTCCAGCCGAGACTAGATAGACTAAAATGCAGAAAATTGATGACGTCTGTCCAGTTGGAGAAGTCGTGTATGATGCGTATCCCACCATTCCGTTTCAGTATTAGGAATAATGAGCACGCGTCAGTACACTCCTCCTCGATGAGCAGGCCTGTCTTGATACTATCCTTCACCACTGTCAGCATCATGGGCGATGTGCGAGTTTTCTGAAAATTCCCGATTCCCTCCGCCAGGTTCTTGAAGAGCGTACGATCTCTCAGCTTCTTAGGTTTGAGTGGCTCTACCCAAACCGACGTGTAGACACAGTCGGTGATTCGAGCTGTTCTTGGTGCGTCTGGTTCCCAAGTCATAGAATCTGCCTTAAAATATGAGTGAAGAATAACCTTGGGCATGGGACGAATACTGGATAGCTCAGTGGTCAGAGCATCAGCGTACTAAGCTAAAGATCTCAGGTTCAATTCCTGTGTCCAGGTGTCATTTTTCAATTTTTAGAATATGATATCTAGATGGAGAATTCCTTACTAAAAAGCATAAATAATAGATTCGGCTATTTGATTCTTAAATTTAAAAAATGTGTCAACAATTGTTTCTAGTGGAGAGTAGAAGAACAGAATTAAAGGACAGTCTTTATTTAAACTGTTATCAAATGTACAACAATTTGTTTTTCCTATAATTAAGTAAAATCTCAGTAGCATTAATATATATATATATATATATTAAAAATCTAAATGAATAATGAATAAAGTATGTTTTTATAGTAAGTAAATTGAAGATGTCATATAAAACAAATATATTTTTATATTATATATTTACTTTTTGAAGTTTCTAAATATTGTTAATGGTTTAAATTAAGAGGGATAGCCAGCACACTTACCTAGGTGATACTGGAGTAGAAATTATTTAGATATAACACTAAAAAACATATAAACACATTTTCAAGATTTTAGTGTTATATCTAAACAATTTCTACTCCAGTATCACCTAGGTAAGTGTGCTGGCTATCCCTCCTAATTTAAACCATGATTTAGCCTAGTGCTCTATACCACATAACCTCAATTTATATAAATATTGTTAACTAATTATGGATTAAGAAACTTGACTCTTTTTAGGTAAATCTTTATAAAGTGTTTGAATGAATTTTTAGAGCAAGAAATGGAATGATAATTTAACATTTTACATAGTAAAAATAACTAAGAAGTTATGTGATAACCTATCTTTTTACATGAAACAAAAATAATGAAACTCGCTATTTTTCAAATACTAATGCATTTTATTGTATTCTCTTGTTTCATTTTGCTTTTCTCGGATTAGCTGTGGTTTCTATGTATTAAACCAAACTACCATATTTCAAGCAAACATGACTTTAATATTTCAAAAAAGTGGATTGGGGCAAAATCACAAGCCAGCTTTATATACTTTTGATTTGTGCACTACTTTTAATTTTGCAATAGGCCAACTTCTAAAGTTTTTTCTAGACTAGTATCCCAACATTTTTTTTGTTAAAAAAGTAAATGGATTAAAAAATTCCATACTAATGAGACCAAATTGATTGTTAAAATGAATAAAAAATACCATCTCACTTATCTGGGATAGCTTTTAAAAAACTTAGATGAATATAAACACTCATTACAAGGTTTCATGGTTGAAATCTTTCTTAAAAAGAGAAAATGAAAAGTAGTAAATCATTCAAATATAAAACTAATTAGCATAAATACCCAGCGTTACCCAATACCGTGTGGTAATCTCCAGGCACTTCTTTTCTTTACTTCAAACAAACAGAAAAAAAAATCTCCCATTTTTTTTTTATCCAGACCCAGTTTTTAATAAGTTTGAAGAAATCTATTCAAAAATTTAAAATTTCTGCTTCATGGTGCAAATGTTTGTGCACAAGGACTACTAATTTTTTAATTCCAGCCTTCAGCGTGTTGTAGATATAGTGCAATGCTCATGACAAACAAACACTTCATTTTATTAAAACAAGATAAGGAAAACCTGCTTGCGTAAGGAAACAATTGCTATTTAAAAATGGAGATGTTATTATGGTGTACTTATTACTTTTTTCTTGAATAGGGCAATATTTAATCTTTATTATCCACCCCCAGCCCACCATCATCATAATTGACATTAAAGGCACAGCCTTTTTTCAAAGACTATGTTTAGGCCAGTAAAAATATTATTTTGTTACTAAAAGTGACTTTTTTTATTTGTGTTCTTAAATAATTAGTTCAGATAAGGGAGCTGGCCTAGTCGAGAAAAAAAATTTAACTAAATCGTTATTGTTGATTTCTGATTTTTTTATTATTTTTAAAACATGAAAAAGTATATATATATACATACACACACACACACATTAAAAAGATTGTTGGCATAAAAAAATGTTAAATTGCACAAAAGAAGATGGGGGAAATAAAACAATCCAAGTTTTGGAAGTTGAAAGGGTACAATTTTGTATTTTTTAACTTGCATAAATAACCATATAGATTCTTTTTCTTTTTAAGAACTATTCCTAGCCAATTCTACGACAGGCCTAGCAAACTGTTTGTATAAAAAACTAACCCAGGGCTTAGGTTGGAACCAGTAATGGATGTAAAAATTCTGAGCCAGTTGAAACTTAACATAGAATGTTTGTGACAACTTGGCTTGACCACTGAAACTTAACATAGAATGTTTGTGACAACTTGGCTTGACCACCTTTTTGGAAATTTTGGTTATACTTTAGTTTGGCATACTTGTCAATGGTTTAACTTCGTAAAGTCAAATTAAGATTACTAAGCTTGCTCAGGTCTTTAGGTATAGTATAAAAGAATTATAATAGAAAATATTTAAATATATGTATTTTGTATTTAAAAAAATATTGTGATCTTAATAAAGGTAATTCAATTTTTTTAAGATCTACTTTATAGGCGTACTTGAATTACACTTGAAAATAATACTTATAAATCATGGCTTACTTTATTATTATAAGCTTTTGAAATAAAATACAAATGTTTGTGTTAAATCTTGAATATGTTTTATTAATGACCACAAATCTTAATATAATTACTTTTATAAGAACACTTTTTTTACCCAAGTAATTATCTCATTTTAATATATTGATTAATGCTAATAACTTCACTTTCTCAACCATACAAATTAATGATCATTACAAAATATTTGTTCAAAAACTAATTTAACGGTTTTATTTAACCATATAATCAAACAGTGCCATTAACAGAACAATTATATCAATAGGCAAATATTATCACAAGGTGGTTTGTTTGTAGATATTACTTTATTGCCAAACAAGTAAAATAGGCATAAACAAACAAAATGCGGCAAAGACAGGGCATTACTTTCATCTTGGTTTCCACAAACTCAAACAACCCCTTAAACACTCGGTTTGTAGTTCTCACATAACCAAGCAACCACCATATGTCCAGAGATATCCGATAGTCCTTTCAGCATTTAATCTGTGTGTCTCGACCAATTCCCCGGACTCATATTGACTTGATATAAGAGTATATCACTCTTTAAGAAAACCTCTTGTCACATTTTGAGATGGATTAGTATTATATTTGTAAAAAGTTACCGGAAAGATAGAAACACAAGTGAAAAGACGTTTTCCTATATATTATATTCACATACAATGTTCATATCCTGTGTTTGTCCATTATGTTATTTGTTCCTTCAATATGTTCCTAAGGTTTATTAAGGGTCTGTGAGCTTGGGTTTTTTCATTTGAGTCGGAGTATTTCTAAAAGCTCCCGAGTTTGAGTTTAGGCCTATTAATAATTTTAAAATATTAAAAAGTATATTAAAATACATGTTCTTAAAATTTGAATGACACTCATTTTTATAAATAGTAAATACTTTTTGAATAAAGAAGTTAAATAATGGAAATATCAGTTTTTAAATTAGAAATAACACTTTTAAAACACAATTTAAAAAACGAGAACACTCAAATAAAAATCCAATAAAAAACAAATAAATAAAATAGTTTCAACACTTATGTCTTTAAGGAATTTAATGCCAGGTCTCCACTGTGGTTTCGGATTCCACATTAAACTGTAGGTCCTCCATTTCATCTCACAATCACCCTACCATTACTCATTAGCGTAAGTGTGTATAACGTGAATGGGTAATAAGACAAGGTACTAATTTTAATAATTTAAGGACATTAAAATTGCACTAAAAATTATAAAACAAAGTTAATAAAATGAATAATTGCATGATGGCTTGGAAATGTATAACAAGACGGTTTAGAAACACTGTACAGTGATGTAAAGTGAGTGATAGTGAAGGAAGTCAACCTGAAAGGATAGTTAGGTTAGGTCTAGATAGGAACAAACACACTTCTCTCTTCATGTCTTCTTGAACTTTTACACTTTCCAATTCTTTAAAACTTCTACAGTTGCACATTTGTTTGAAATTTCGGGAATATTACTTTTTCATTGATGTCAAGGTTTTTCATATAAAAAAACAATTTTTTCCAAAAATTCAAAACAATGTGCAGCTGTGGAAGTTTGAAAAAGTGGGAAGTGTAAGAAGAAATAGAGAAGTGTGTTTGTTTATCTCTAGGCCTAACGTAACTATCCTTTCAGGTTGGCTTCCTTCACCATCACTTTACATTATTGTACAGTGTTTCTATGGTGTTGATAAAAAGTTAATATATATGTTGTTTTAATAAGATAATATTTCCTCAAAATATGCTTCAATAACTTAATTTAAGAAAACATAAGAATCATAAACAATTAGAAATTTGAAGTGTTTTGTATTTCGTTTATTATTCCTTAGTATGATCANGTGATAGTGTATTATCACGTCTTCTGTTCCATTTCCATTCCTCTATGCACATGCACATTGTACAGACTCTAGTTAGATATATTATTAAGTCATTGACTTCAATTTAATTTTTAATGTTTATGAAAGTTGATGTTCATACTTTAAAATTAGAAATAATATTTCTAGCAAACTATATGAAATAGCAAGTGCTTTTTATAATATAAATGTGGTAAGTTTGGTAAAATATGTATTTCAATAAATAAGATTAACTTTGATTTTAAGCAGGTCAACCAACATAATTCTATATCTAAACAATAACTAAACTAGAGCTAGTTTTGTAGCTAAACATATTAAAATAATTAAAACATGTATTAATTAAATTAAGTTTGAAAACGTTTAATAGAAGATTTTTTGATATTACATTTTTAATATAACATAAATTATTATTTTATAAAGGGACCCGATCAAAATAGTAAAAAATAATCATTCAATTATTTAGTAGTCTTCTTAGCTATTTTTATTTTTATTGCATTGTCACGGCAATACAAGTAAACAACTTCAATCAAGTATAATTCAAAATGGACGACAATACAGAATAAATTGACAGGTCAAAAGTACTTTTAAAGCTCTATTACGTTATTAATGTGAAAATTGAAAGTTATTTCTAACATTTTGTTAAGTAACCAAATGATTTATAAGTGAAAATGCTGATATTATCTCAATTAAACAGACTGCTTACTATTGCATTTTAAAAATTGATTTTTAAGTAGAAGCTCAAAAATGATGAGCCTACAAAACTTTTGATCTCAATCTCGAGCTTAAGCGACAAGCTCGAGTTCGAGTTCGAAATAAGAGTACTCACAGAGCCCTACTATTTATGTGTCCTATCATTCTTTACCTATGTCCTTTTTATCCCCTTTTTTTCAGCCTACTTAGCCAGTTGCATTACATGTTTTACACTTCCTCCTGAATATTTCCAATAGGATGATACCTCTGTTGAGGGATTGAGCGGTAAAAATTGAATTTTCTTCAAGGCGGCAGCCTCCAATGTTCAATGGCACGGTGTGAACTGTATCCTACCTTTTATTGTAAAAGCTATACTTAAAGAGACCGAAATTTTTGCCAGACATGTTTTTATGAACTTATATACTCAGCACATTTAAATTACTTTGGTGTTTAAATATCTTTTTATAGTATCAGTTTTGCTGTTTAAATGCAAATTATGGTCAATTTTATTGATTTATAGGTGACCTGGCGATCTAGGGGTAAGGTGTCAGACTTCTATGCTGGCAGCCGGGGTTCAATCCTCGGTTCCGGCAAAGATTTATCTGATTACCAAACCCTTCCTTCACCTCTGACAAGACATCTTGTGAATGTGAGGAATGCCAGGCCTCCACCGTGGTTCAGATTCCACGTTAAACTGTAGGTCCTCCATTCCATCTCACAATCACCCTACCATTGCACATTAGCGTAAGTTCGTATAACCCGAACGGGTAGTAAGATGCGGTGCTAATAATAATAATAATATTGATTTAAATGTGAATTAACACCATCACTAACAACAATATTGTTTACCATTATCATGAGATTTTCTAAAAAAATAATTTAAAAAAATCAACCTAAAATGAGATGTCATTAGATTATTGGGACTATCAGGGAACTAAATATGCCAAAATTAATATATATTTCTAACAACTTATTTCTAATACACGTTTAACCTTTGTGTTGTTTTTATTACTTGCAGCAGACATCCAATAATTGTAAATCTCTGTATGAAGTGAGTGTTAATGTGAAACAAAACTTACATGCTCCTGTTGTATCCCATACAGGTATATTTTTTTTACACACTAAGGATAACACAAATATAACCAGATGTTTTGTGTGTGTGCTTTTAGTTTTAGAACTAGATAATAGATTTTAACCACATTTGTACATAAATAGGTCACAATGTGTTTCTATTACTTTAACAAAAACTTAAATGTGGATGTGTTTAAAATTCCCAACGAGTTATTTATTCACTATTTCATTTGGGAGCCTCGACAAGTATTTTTTAACACCGTGTCTTACTTACTACCTTCAAGTTAAATAAAGTGGTACCCTTTAACAAGAGGTAGAATCTGTGGCCAAAACAAACCGGTCCCATTTTACTTTGGTTTTCTGCAAGAGGCAACCACTTTAAACCAAAAGAAGTAATTTATTTTTGAATTATTGTTATTATTAGATTTTAATGACAAGTTAGTTATTTAAACAATTTATTTAAGCCAAACGTAAAATAATTTGTCTAGCAGATAAAAATTGTAGGTAAAGACGCCATCTACACAAACAATATGTGAATTATTACTTGAAAAAAACACACCAAAATAGACTCCCCGGTTCATTATAATCTACGTATTGCACTTAACTTACTATATCAAATCCTATTGTGTACTGTTAAAAAAAATAAAGATAATAACAGCATGTCAAATAATATTGAAACTAGATTTAAAAATCAATGGCATACCTTGAACATGTCCATGGATCTATATTTGTTAAAGGAAAACACTGATCAATAATAATAATATTTAGCACCGCGTCTTACTACCCGTTCGGGTTGTACGCTTTAAGTACTAATTACTTTAATGGATTAGGAATTGGGAAGGTTGAATTAGAGGAAGTGGAAAACCATTTAGGAAAAATCACCCCCAGTTCACCCGACCGAGATTCGAACCTCGATCTCCCCGTCCTCAGCAGTCGAGCTTCAACACGACAAGCGCGTTAGCCAACTACGCCACCGAGGCGGGTGACACTGATAAAATCCAGCTGATAACAAAAAACACTTTTCACACTTTTTATTATTTTCTAAATCTTTTTTAACATATTACACCTCTGTTTGATCATTCACAATCGAGGTGGTGCTAGAATCGTCTTTTTGCCGTTGGATATTTAGCTCTATTGGCTGCGCTGCATGAATGCATTTGAATGGAATAAAGCTAAACAAATTATAAAAATGTTGGCGAATATCTACACTTATAATTAGCACCAAGACTGATGTAGCACATAAGTTGAACTTACACAGGGAGGCACTCACATTGTTATAAACTCCATAGTTAAACATCATCGATGAATCCACATTAAATAGCAGAGCATAGGACAAAATTATAATAAACCTAATACTCCAGAGAAAATTAAACACAAAAAACAGCGAAACTATTATGATAAGTAGTCTAGCAATCTCTTTTGGGGACTGCACGTCGTCATTTCTTCTGGATTCAATGCGTACACACTCTTGGATGTTTTGAATCTTCAAATAAGTCTTGATGTAAAATATGGCGATGACAGTAAATGGAATTATAAAAAAGACTAATGCCTCTGTGATGTGGTAACAAAACAAAAATATATTTACCTCACTTTGAAAACTGTCACATTCGTTGTTAAATTCACTGATACCAGATGTTAAGAACGGAGGGACGGCATAGAATATCGCAAACACCCACACGATGCAGTTTACCAGAATCACCCTTGTCCATACTCTCGAAGAATTGTATGTCCCTTTCACTATAATGTTATGCCTTTCGACGCTCAAAGCCGCAGTTATGTAGACCATAACAGTCATAAACAAAGTGAAACTTGAATTTAAAATCTTACATCCACTTTTTCCTAGCCCCCACTCGTCCATTAATTTTGAAACCGTATCCAGCGGTAGATAGACAATTACCAGGAGCTGTTCGGCCAGCACTGCGCTCAAGATGTATAAGTTGAGAGGTTTCCAAAGCGAGCGGTGACGGCAAAATATAGTGATCAGCGAGCAGTTAAAGAAGGAACCAATCAGAAACATAACAATGTTGAGAAAAATATTTAAAGTTTGGAACGGTAATAATACTTTATCAATGTCGTTACTGCAGTCTCCTATAAATGTCCATAAATATTCACGTAAGCATCCGACCTTTGGGTCAATATCATGTAGAAATTTACCACTGCAGTTCAAGTATGGCGATGCAGTCTCTGCTTCTTTCGAGGTATTACAAAATGAGTATGTTTTATCAAGATCATGATATAAGAGAAAATCCATCACACAACAATTGCTTACACCTGTATCCACCCCAAACTTCCCTTCCATACAGGTTGCATATGAAGTGTCTGTAGAAAGATAACAAACAAACCCTGTATCATTATTTTGTGTCATGGTTTCCAACACAAATAGCTCACCAACAACCAATTTATTAAATAAGCACACACATTATCACTCAAAGAGGGAACGTTAATGTAGGCGGTTTAGTTAGCTGAAACTAATCTAGTTTATTTGTTATTTTTAAACTAAACAGAAATGTTCCAGAAATGCTGATTATCTTTACTTGCACAGTGAATCGTCTTTCTTGGAGCTGTATAAAATACATAGGTCTTGGTACAAGAATATACTATGTATAATTCTTTTCTGTATTTATGGATTTATTATTGATTCCCTATTATTAAGTGTGAAAAGCATAACAAACCTCTGTAGTTCTATATACAACCTCCCTTTTAACTTTCTACGTGCGTCTGAGATGGATAGCCACACATATACGCACTCTTTTTATCTACAGATAACATTATTTATTAAGAAAATATATTACATCATTATATTTTAATTATATATTTAAAGAGCTTTATCAACTAAATGAGCTGCGGTCTGCTCAGTTCACATCCTTCTGATAACCTTGGGTTCACACAATTGTTTAGCAATATGAAACGACATGGAAAAACCTTCAACGTTAAATGTGATAAATTATTCTATAAAAATGTCAAATAAAACAATAAATACATATTGTTCCATAAGTCTGGAACCAAAGAAAAATACTCCAAACCACTAGCCAGTATTTAGTTTCCCTGAGAATATCACACAATTAATAAATTTGGAAGGTTTAGTAAAGATAGATAGAAACACATAAAAGGAACGAACACAATATTGCCTTTTCATTGAAAAGAAGAACACAGTTCTCACTTAACATTGCTGACATTGGACAAAGGTATTGGCTGCTTGAAAAAAAAAAAAAAAAAAAA